>CM035846.1:299971189-300236189 GCA_020510985.1 Pholidichthys leucotaenia
TGTCTAAAATATAGAATAAGCATCCTTGAGTTTTCTCTGTAAACTGGTGGGAAAAAATAAGATGCAAGGAAACAAGAAGGCAAAAGGGAATTTGTAAAAAGATCATGAACCGTGTGGTTCATGATCATGAACCATGTACCGGAGTGGTGGCTCAGTTGGTAGAGCATCCGCCCCACACCCGGGAGGCAGGGGTTCAAATCCCGGCCGGGTCATGCCAAAGACCATATAAAAGTGGAACTACCTGCCATCCAGCTTGGTGCTCAGCAATAATGGAATGGAGGAGGGAAATTTGTGGCGGCGCCTTGCATGGCAGCGGCCCTCTGATTCTACACTTGGGGTGTGTGTGATTAACACAGTAGATAGGTAAAACACAATCTTGTTCTACTGTACATGATTGGTTGTACAGTTGAATGACAATAAAGGGTGATTTAATTTAATTTAATGAAAGTATTTTCTCTTTTTTCTCACCAAGGCATACTCTTATATACATAATTAATAAGTGAAATGCATTATATTGAAAATAAATTTCCTTGAATTACACAGATTCCGTGAATCTATGGAACCCCTTTTCTAAGCACTTTGGTCTCTTTGAGGAATCCTTATGAACACTCCTGTCAGCGCTGCAGTGTTTTGTTTGCTATCAGGCCTCCTACTGGCCTCTACATCTCTGTTACAGCCTGCTGAGTGTAAATTATAATTATCACTTTGCAGTCCAGAAATATCCACACAAGCCCTGCAGTTTGTAACATCTCAGGCTTCAAAGGGGTTTTACAGACAAATGTCTGTGAACACACTTCTGACGGTTTGCTAAGAGGATCAGAACTGCATCTGAGTACATTTCTGTTCAACAGCTATTATTAAGGACATCTCTGGAGGACTTGTTTGGAAGAAATTCATAATAGCTTTTGTGGAATTAACACAACTTGGGAAAGATTTCACTTTGCCACAAGTTTGTCATGTCTTATCAGACTTGACCACAAATTCATGGTATTCAGTTTTTAGGCTCAATAGACAGTTGACCATTTTGACCCGGTGTTCTGACTGTCAAAGTACAGTCACTTCTCCACTGGAGCTAACTTTAAGTATACTGATACCAATACATGTACAGATGCTTAAAAGGGAGTAACTAATTTGTGTCAAGGACAGGAGTAACTTTTGGTACACACAGTGAAGTATTTTCCCCTCTTCCTGATAAATTGTATTTTTAAATGTTTATTTTTTAAAATGTTTCATATCATTCATTCATTCATTCATTCATCTTCTTCCGCTTAATCCTTTTCGGATCGCGGGGGGGGGGGGGGGGGGGGGGCTGGAGCCTATCCCAGCATCTTTGGGCGAGAGGCAGGGTATACCCTGGACAGATTGCCAGTCCATCGCAGGGCCAACACAGAGAGACAGACAACCATTCACTCTCACAGTCATACCGAAGGACAATTTAGAATCCCCAGTTTGATGATATTAGACAAAGGTAAGCTGAGTAAGTAAAAAATGCAGTTTTAAAACGATCATACAATTTATTAAGGGAAAAAGCTGTGCAAACCTTCCTGGCCAATATGAAAAAGTAATTTCCCCCTAAAACTAATAACTGGTTGTGCCATCCTTGGCACAATCCTGCAATCAGGATTTTGCAATAACTGGCAATGAGTCTTTTACTTCACTATTGAGGACTTTTGGCCGACTAATTTTTGCTGAATTCCTTTAATTCAACCCCATTGTCATGTCACAAACTGATTCCTGGATATTACCCTTCAGGATTTTCCAGTAGAGAGTAGAATTCATGGTTCCATCAATTATGGAAAGTCCTCCAGGTCCTGAAGCAGCAAAGCAGCCCCAGACCATCACAATACCACCATGTTTGACTACTGGTATGATGCTCTTTTTATGAAATGCTGTCAGGTTTACGCCAGATGTAATGGGATGCACGCCTTCCAAAGAGTTCCACTTTTGTCTCATTAGGCCACACAATATTTTCCCATAAGTCTTGAGGATCATCAAGATGTTTTCTGGCAAAATGTGAGATGAGCCTTTGTGTTATTTTTGGACACCAGTGGTTTTCATCTTGGATCTCTCCCATTGATGACATTTTTGCCCAGGGTCTTTCTTATTTATTTACTATTTCTTATTCTTTTCACATAGGCCAGATATGTATGGATAACTGTTTCCCTTAATAAATGAAATCATCATTTAAAAACTACAGTTTGTATTTACTCAGGTTATCTCTGTCTAATATTAAAATTTGTTTGAGGATCTGAAACATTTAAGTGTGACAAATATGCAAAAATATAAGAAATAGTTAACTAATAGTTTTTTTTTTTTTTTTTTTTTTTTGAATGCAAAAGATGCAATAGACTTACACAATGGTCCTCTCCGGCATACAACTAGGAACATACCGGTCGCTATGGAGGGTGAGAATATGTATGGGCACATAATCATACCATGTAGGATAACTAAATAGACGGTTATGCTGTTTCATCCCACCTAGCAACAATGCTCTGCACTGTGTGTGTTTATATATTTACATATTTATTCCATCTAGCTACAATGCTCTGCACTGGGTGTGTTTATATTTATATATCTATATATTTATTCCATCTAGCTACAATGCTCCGCACTGTGTTTTTATATATCTACATATTATTCCATCTAGCTACATTGCTCCGCACTGTGTGTGTTTATATACTTGCATATTTATTCCACCTAGCTGCAATGCTCCGTACTGTGGGTGTTTATATATTTACATATTTATTCCATCTAGCTACAATGCTCTGCACTGTGTGTTCATATATTCATATATTTATTCCATCCAGCTACAATGCTCTGCACTGTGTGTCTGTGTGTGTGTGTGTGTGTATATATATTTTATAGTAATATGTACATATGTATATTAGCTGCTCTTGCTTGCTTGTTTTTTCTTGCCTTCTGATTGTTGCTCTGAGTGTTGCTATCCCTGTGCTGTTGCAATCCTGGAATTTCCCCGTTGTGGGACTAATAAAGGCTTATCTTATCTTAAATCAGGATGGGAGTGGAATACATTTATACAACACTATAAGTCAGCTCACAAACAATGCAGTTGGCCTTTGTCCAACTCAAGCTAAAGTTTAGCCACTTCATCATCATTTGGATCACCTTTTATTGAAGAATTCAACAGAAAATAGCAGGAAAGACGGGAACTGCATCTTACAGAAGTCTTTCCACAAACTGAGATGTTGATGAAGCTGAACACACCAGTGTCATCTCCTCTACTTCAAGTCACAGTTCTTCTGATACACTGTCTCAATTATTTTACGGAATATTATAATAAACCATCTCTTTGTTAAGCACAGCAATACATCACCTCATAAGTTTTGATTGAGTAGACGAAAAAATCCATTTGATAAAACAAAACAACTAAATCAAAAAACAATTTTGGTGATTTTTTAAAATTGTTTAGAACATTTTATGATTTTGATCATGAAAATATGAAAGCCAGTATTTCAGATCAAGAGCAATCAAAATATGGATCCACTGTCTTCTGTATAGAACTTCATAGTCAAATAAATGCCTTCCCAACATTAAAACTCTGAAGACGCTTGACTCCTTGTTGACCGGTTTATTGACATTACAAGGAAAGGCCAAACTGGAAAAAATACAAATAACATAATATTCATTAGTTGTTTTGTTTTTTTTTCTTTTTACACATTTATATAATATGTAAGTACATCAACTTAGAGCATAATTAATATTGTCTGTTTTTTACTGTTATGAATATTATTTATTTACTTATCTATCTATTACATATTTATTTTTTATACTCCAAAGTCACTGCTTGCGTCATAATCAATTTTCTTTTCATCAACTTGTTTGTAATTGCGCTGAATGAACTCAAAATGGCCGGTGGCAGGAACAGTACCAGAAACGACACCAATGCTATGTTGCTATATTAAACTTCATGGAACACATCATCTATCCTAAAAATACAGAGATACAGTTAGTATAAATAACTGACAGAACAACTGATACTGGTGATGGGTCCTGCTGTGCCCGAGCTTGGGAGCATGTGCCAAGTAATCCAGGAAGTATTTTGCGAAGCGCCTATCGAGGCTTATATTGATTATGAATGTGATGGCATCCGAAGCCTCGCTGGCCAGTCATACCACATGGCTGGTGTGGGAAGTGATTCAAGATTTGGAGTACGACAGGAAATAAATGGGAGCAGTGATACCCCATGCCTCGTTCTGTGTTTTCGGATTGTTGATTGTGACTGTGATTTGTCTGAGCTAGTGTGGTGAAATAATCTAAAAAAAAAAATTGCCTTAGTTCAAAGGCTGTTGATAAGTTATTTCTTAATACAAATATTAAAATTGGTGTTATAATGATGGGCAGAATGAGAGAATTAATGTCTAACAGTATTATGATCATAATCAAGCTATTTATCTACAGATGTTGGTTCTTAGACGGACTCCGGCGGCTCTAAAACTACTTCAAAAACAAATGTATATTTCCCAAAATAGTACATTGTGGCTTTCTATACATTAAAATTTTTTTTAAAAAAATATTGCCTTAGAATTGTTTAGCAAGAGCTTTTACATCTTCCACCTACTTAAATATGTGTGGATCTATGAATATTCTAATTAGCTCCACCCATACTCCCGCCCACCAGTTTAGTTTAGTTTATTGGTTTATTTGTCAGGGACCATGTACAGAAAAAACATTAAACACAGGATAAAGATACTCTGTACCAGATTATAGTGTTTTCACTAATTTCCAACTGTAGTTCCTGAGGTAGGCAGGAAGTGCTCCTGCCCCTAGGGCTCACCCTAAGGGCGAGCTGCTTGGACTGCTGGCCCCAGCGAGCTTGTTTTGCCGGCGGATACCGGCCCGCTCGCCTCCTTCACTCCCATGGGGGAGAGCCGGGGAGAGCCGCAGTGAGTGGGCAACCAGAGATCAGCAGCGAGCCCTCCAGACTCCACACGGAGCTGGGCAGCGACTCTCTGCTCCACTGAGAATGATCCTTCCGCAGGTTCACCTACGACGATACTCGCCTTGGCCACTGCACCATGCACACCAAGGCTGTCTGCCCCAGCACTCAGGGTAAAATGCAGGCTGCAAACCCATGTCCTCTCTGATAATTTAGCAGGGACACTAAGATTTTTCCAAATAAAATTATTCATTGTTGTCATGTTTTCATGTCTGTAGGTAAGACATGTAATTTAAAAGAAGAGGATTTCTTGCTCATACAGCCAAAAACTGAACATGTATAATCTGCCATCTTCCCCTACTTGTAAAAGCTCCCGCAGCTCCTCTCTCTTCCCCTGAGGCAGTGTAGCCATGCCCAGTGCTTAGCCTGATTGGTTAATATTGCTAAGCAGGAATACTTACAGTCATGTGAAAAAATTAGGACAGCCTGTGTGTTTTTTTTTTTTTTTTAACATGTTTGGGCATATGGATATTTAATATCAATGTTAAAAACACTGGGAGATTCACGTAATACAACTAAACAATTAAAAATGAATTAAAGACTTTTCTTTCAAATTTTCTGTAAAATGTAATTCTAAACAAATAGTGAGGAATAAATTAGGACACCCCCCATCAATTTTAGGACACCCCTACATTCATTCCCACTCAAAATGGCTAAAATAAATGTTAAAAAAAGCAAATAAAAACAAAAACAAGGTTTGACACAGATATGTGAACATTTCCTAATAAAGAACTGAATATTTAAAGGGGTGTCCAAATTTTTTCACATGGCTGTGTTATGTCTAATATTATCCTGGTTCACAGATGAGGCGAGGTGACTTGTGGAACACAGCTTTATTGGACTCACTGACAATGACAGCCACAGACACAGCACCGGCCAAGGTACAGGCAAGAAAAGAGACCGTAAGATGGCTGACCCCGGCCCTCTATAGGGTGGAGCAGTGACGTCACTGGAGGTGTACGTCACCATCCCACCCGTCACAGTAAAATACTATATTACAACCCCCCCTTCAAAAAAATCCAAAACCACTCAATCAATCAAGACCTTCCCCAATTTGGGACCCGAATCACACACTAAGAAACAAAAACTAATGTGTCTAAATGGCTTAATGAACTCACACAACAGAACGTAAAATAAGGAGGACAGGTGGACTGCCGTCTTGCCCACACGGCATGGTGGATTATTCTGCCACCTGCTAAAATAAAGCAAAGTCCATTAACAAACTAAATTTTTGTGCCGTGTTCCTAAACTACAGAAAACACAAAATAACCCCATATATAACATTTCTACAAAAGTCAGTACTTTAATGTATACTATTTACAGCTCAGTTCTTTGGGTGAAAGGATAGAACTGGCATGGGGGCCCAGGGCACCCTCTCAGCAGATGAGCCCTTGGAAACAGCCGGTCCCCAGGGGGGATGGCTGACCCTCCAGACGCTGAAGCCGCTCCTCCTCTCCATCGACCTCGCCCCACGTCCATCCTCATCTCCCGGAGTCTTCTCCCGGACACGCCAAAGCCGATTTGCATGCCACACCGAGCCGTCAGACAGCCTGAAGTGCGCTGCACCCAGTTTGTCCACTATGCACAGACACTCCCGATGCGCCTCAGGTTGTAGTCTGACCCACCTTCACCACAGACGTTCCTCATCTCGACTTCAAACCCAATCCAAGACCCTCAACGGGGCCAGGCTCGGCTTGAGATGTTGTTCTTGAGCACGCTGATCATCCATGCTTCTCGGTCTTGCCCCGACTTCTTCTAAGACCGTCGTAGCGTTCACCATCATAGCTGCAGGCCCTCCGTCCCTCCATGGCCAATCTCTGGAGGCATGTGGGGCTAACACATTGGTGTCACGCGCCAGGGCAGGTGCTTTGCCATCGTACTCGGTGGCGCCCTTCGCCATTTCCCGAGCGCCGGGACTGTGACCCCCCTGTGCCGAATCTGAGTGAAACTGGTCCCACTTGACCGCTGTGGTTTCCCTTAGTTCTTTGTCCCACACCACGTCCTCATTGATTGCCGAATCGTAGGGTTCCACTGGCCACAGCCCGACCACTGTTTCCCAGCGTCATCTTTAATGGCGACACCCAGTCTGTAAAATAAATCACAGCCCATGATGTTATCGCCCCGTGCTGTCACATGGAATGTGAAGTCAGTCACTGTTGCAGACTTGTACCGAACAGTCAACTCCAAAGTCCGGACTGTACCCAGTCTTCCACCTCCATAACCGTACAATGGCACTGGGTTACCTCTAATCCTGTGATGGGGGAAAAAAAAAACGTCTTCACCATGGCCCAGTTCAGCAACGACCCCTCCGCCCCATGTCGATCAGCAGCGGCGCTTCCACATCATCCAGTCCCACTGTGCAAAACGTGTACCCATTCCTGTTGGGGGACACCATGTAGACGGTTGTCTGGAGCAGGCGGAGTGATTTCTTCAGTGGGCTCTCCAGTTTGAATTCACGGCATACCCTGTCAATATGGTTCAAGCGACCACATCTGCTACAACGTGCTCCTCTCGCTGGACAGTCCTTAGCCTTTTTATGGTGCGTCACAGACCCACAACCCATGCACAGAGGTTTTTCTGCAGCAGACCTTTGGCTGACAGTGTTAGCTTTCGTATCTTCATCGTCCAAGCCATCTTTGTTATCCAGGTCTGCGACATTTGCCACAACAAGAGGCTCCGGCGGCCTCTGTGACTGGCGCCCAGTTAGCTCCAGAGCTAGTTTGTCCGTGGCTTCCATCTGGAGAGATAGCTTGACGGCTCTGGCTAATGTAAGTTCGCTAGGCGCTGTAAATAGCCTCACCCGCAGTGCTGCATGATTTCCAAGCTAAGGAAATCAAAGTTTGGATCACTTGTAATTTCCCGCTATTAAATTCAGATAAGACTGAAGTTATTCTTGTTGGTCCAAAACATCTTAGAATTACCTTTCCAAATCAAACTTTTAGTTTGGATGCGGTTACTCTTTCTCTTAATAGCTCTGTGAGGAACCTTGGAGTTATTTTTGATCAAGATCTGTTTTTCAATTCACATATTAAATTCGTTTCTAAGACTGCCTTCTATCATTTGAGTAATATTGCCAAGATTAGGAGCATCTTGTCTCAGAGTGATGCTGAGAAATTGATCCACGCTTTTGTTAGCTCTAGATTAGATTATTGTAACTCTTTATTATACAGGTTGTCCTAAAATATCTTTAAAAAGTCTTCAGTTGATCCAAAATGCTGCAGCAAGAGTTTTAACAGGTACTAGAAAGAGAGATCATATTTCTCCGGTTCTGGTCTCCCTTCACTGGCTTCCCATAGAGTTTAGAATTAAGTTTAAAATCCTTCTTCTCACTTTCAAAGCTCTAAACAATCAGGCCCCTTTTGATTTAAAAGATCTCATACTACCGTGTTATCCTAAAAGAGCACTACACTCCCAAAATGCTGGATTACTTGTAGACCTAGAATCTCCAGAAGTACAACTGGAGGCAGAGCCTTCAGTTACTAAGCTCCTCTCCTGTGGAGCCAGCTAACAACCTGGATTCGGGAGTCAGATTCGATCTCTGTTTTTAAGAATAGGGTTAAAACCTTCCTTTTTGCTATAGCCTACAATTAGGGAGGGATCATGTGTCTCTGAACCCTCCCTTAGTTATGCTGCTAACAGGTTTAGACAGCCGGGGGACCTCCAATAATGCACTGGGCTTCACTCTTTTCTTCACTCTTGATGAAATATTTTTTTTGCTGGTCATTAACATCTGTTTGTTCTCTCCCATAGATTGAGTTCCCATCGTGCTGTTTGCTCTCTACATGTCTGTTCTTTTCATCTTCTCTATCCTCTAACCCCCCAGCCAGTCGCAGCAGATGACTGCCCCTCCCTGAGCCTGGTTTTACTGGAGGTTTCTTCCTGTTAAAAGGGAGTTTTTCCTCTCCACCGTCGACAAGCGCTTGCTCACAGGGGATCACCTGATTGCTGGGGTCTTTCTGCAATTGTGGGGTCCCCCCTACAGTTGAAAGTACTATGAGATGACTGTTGTGAAATGGTGCTATATAAATAAAATTGAATTGAATTGAATTGAATGTCTGTTCTGCCAGCTGGTCACAAATCCTTTCTTCTTCTAGTGCTCCAAAACGGCACTCGCTAGCTACCTGCCTCAAGTCGGCAACAACTGCCGGATGGGTTCACCCACCCATTGATGTTGCTGCCGAAAGCAGATCCTCCGGACCGTCACATTATCTGGGGTGTGGAAATGACTAGTTAGCAGCTCTGCTGCCTTGTCGTAAGTGGCGGCAGCACCGAGTGTTTGTAGAATTCGCTGGCCCTCTATGCCCAGATTGTGAACCAGAAGAGCCCAGGCCCTTAGCTTATCGAGCTCCCCAAGACCCAATGTGGCAACATTGTTTTAGAAGGCTTCAAACCACCTAGGCCAGGGCACCAGCGGGTCTCCGGGCACCTCAAGAAAAGCGCGAATAGGGGCTATGTACGCGTCTATGGTTTAATCTGACATCGCCAGTGTTATGTCTGTTATTATCCTGGTTCACAGATAAGGCAAAGTGACTTGTGGAACACAGCTTTTTTGGACTCACTGATGATGACAGCCACAGACACAGCACCGGCCAAGGCACAGGTGAGAAAAGAGACCGTAAGATGGCTGACCCATCTATAGGGCAAAGCGGTGATGTCACCGGAAGTGCGCGTCACCATCCCACACTTGACAGTAAAATATTATATTACAGACTGTAAGTAGCTAGAAACGTTTTGTCCAAACTCATCGTTTTTTGAGGGGAGGGTGCTTAAGTGAAACTTTACAGCAAAAAAAAAAAAAAAAAAGGACAGATGAGACATTTCAGTGATTTTGCTCTTGATATGTCTTGTAAGTTACAAAAAGCATGTTACAGACATGTTAACCAGAGAAAAAAAAAAGATTTTTGGTGGAGTGTCACTTTAAATATCAAGCCACTGTTCTTAATATGCGTGAAAGAGAAGATTAGGTTCAACAAGGCACTGAAACATACTAAACAAGCCTGGGACATTGAAAAGAATATTTGTTATTTTGTCATTAGACCTCTACATTTTATTTGTTTGTTATTTCTGTTGTGTTTTGTTTTTAATTTTATTTTAACCTGAACAGTTATTTCCTGCACTAAGTCTGTATTTTCTAAGTTTTGTAAGCTATTGCTATTTGAATTTTGCATGGCCAGTGTTGAACTGTTAATAAGGCTTCATAAAAAAAATTCTTAATAGAAATGGATAAAAGTGGCATTAAAAGTGGCATTAAAAGTGTGCTTGTGTTACCAAGTAACACAAGCACATTCACTGTAGTCAATCCAGTTTTTATTTCTATTTTCCCTTATGACCATTGTTGTTATTATATCGTGGGGTATAATGTTTTTGACCTGTTTGTTTGTTCGTCCATTCATTTAACAACATGTTGCCTTTATAGCATCTATACGTCCAATCGGATTCTCTTCAGATTTATACAGAAACTTTGACTGAACTGAGAAGTTACATTTTTGGGAAGAGAAACTTATTTTTTTCCAGTCCATGTTGATTACAGTCCTAATTGGGGGCTGTTGATATGCAGATGGGTGGGGTATGTGACCCGCTCACTAAGGTTCAATTTCTTAAAGATCAGTGCATTTATTGAAATGGAAAAACATACCTATCAAAAAAATAACACCCTTAAAAAGTTTGCATGTTATACAGCCGTGGACAAAATTGTTGGTACCCCTCTGTTAATGAAAGAAAAACCCACAATGGTCACAGAAATATCTTGAATCTGACAAAAGTGGTAATAAATAAAAATTTGATGAAAATTAACCAGTGAAAATCAGACAATGCTTTTGAATTGTGGTTCATCAGAATTACTTTAAAAAATAAACTCATGAAACAGGCCTGGACAAAAATGATGGTACAAGTAGAAAAGACTGAAAATAATGTGACCATAGGGACATGTTCAACCAAGATGTGTCCTCTAATTAACATCACAGGTGTCTACAAACTTGTAATCAGTCAGTCGGCCTATTTAAAGGGTGACAAGTAGTCACTGTGCTGTTTGGTGACATGGTGTGTACCTCACTAAACATGGACCAGAGGAAGCAAAGGAGAGAGCTGTCTCAGGAGATTAGAAAGAAAATTATAGACAAGCATGTTAAAGGTAAAGGCTATAAGACCATCTCCAAGCAGCTTGATGTTCCTGTGACTACAGTTGCACATATTATTCAGAAATTTAAGATCCACGGGACTGTAGCCAACCTCCCTGGACGTGGCCGCAGGAGGAGACAGATAATACGAATGGTAACAAAAGAGCCCAGAACAACCCCTAAACACATTCATGGTGAACTCCAAGGTTGAGGTACACCAGAGTCAGATCGCACCATCCGTCGTTGTTTGAGCCAAACAACTTCATGGGAGACGACCAAGGAGGACACCACTGCTGAAAACAAATAATAAAAAAGCTAGATTGGAATTTGCCAAACTGCATGTTGACAAGCCACAAAGCTTCTAGGAGAATGTCCTATGGATAGACAAGACAAAACTGGAACTTTTTGGCAAGGCACATCAGCGCTATGTTCACAGATGCAAAAATGAAGCATACCAAGAAAGAACATTGTCCCTACTGTGAAACATGGAGGAGGTTCTGTTATGTTCTGGGGCTGCTTTGCTCCATCTGGCACAGGGTGTCTTGAATCTGTGCAGGGTACAATGAAATCTCAAGACTATCAAGGTATTCTAGAGAGAAATGTGCTGCCCAGTGTCAGACAGCTTGGTCTCAGTCACAGGTCATGGGTCTTGCAACAGGATAATGACCCAAAACACACAGCTATAAACACCCAAGAATGGCTAAGAGTGAAACATTGGACTATTCTAAAGTGGCCTTCTATGAGCCCTGATCTAAATCCTATTGAACATCTGTGGAAGGAGCTGAAACATGCCGTCTGGAGAAGGCCCCCTTCAAACCTGAGACAACTGGAGCAGTTTTCTCATGAGGAGTGGGCCAAAATACCTGCTGAGAGGTGCAGAAGTCTCATTGAGAGTTACAGAAATCGTTTGATTGCAGCGATTGCCTTAAAAGGCTGTGCAACAAATTATTAAGTTAAGGGTACCATCATTTTTGTCCAGGCCTGTTTCCTGAGTTTGTTTTTTTTTAAATAATTCTGTTGAACCACAATTCAAAAGCACTGTCTGATTTTCATTGGTTAATTTTCATAGAATTTTTATTTATTACCACTTTTGTCAGATTCAAGTTATTTCTGTGACCATTGTGGGTTATTCTTTCATTAAGAGAGGGGTACCAACAATTTTGTCCACGTGTGTATATTTTCTGCCTAGTAGATGGCTTAGTAGAGCAAATGAAGCTTCACAAGAAACTTCCTCCATATGAACCATCCATCCATCCATCCATCTTCTACCACTTCTCCAAAGGTCTGGGTCACGGAGGCAGCAGTTCAAGCAGAGAAGCCCAGACTTCCCTCTCCCCAGCCACCTGCTCCAGCTCTTCAGAGAGAATACCAAGGCGTTCCCAGACCAGCTGGGAGACGTAGTCTCTCCAGTGAGTCCTAGGTCTGCCCCGAGGTCTCCTCCCAGAGGGATGTGCCCGAAACGCCTCAAGTGGGAGGCGTCAAGGAGGCATCCTGATCAGATGCAAAAACCACCTAAACTGGCTCCTTTCAATGTGGAGGAGCAGCAGTTCTACTCTGAGCACCTCCCGGATGACTGAGCTCCTCACCCTATCGCTGAGGGTGAGTCCAGCAATCCAATGAAGAAAGCTCATTTCAGTCGCTTGTATCCACAATCTCGTTCTTTCGGTCATTACCCAAAGCTCATGACCATAGGTGAGGGTAGGAACATAGATTGACTGGTAAAACGACAGCCTTATAGCTCAGCTCTCTCTTCACCACAACAGATTGGTACAACATCCGCATCACTGCAGATGCTGCTCCGATCTGTCTGTCAATCTCTCGCTCCATTCTCCCCTCACTCATGAATAAGACCCCAGCTGGGACTATGTGTCCCAGCTGGTCTGGGAATGTCTTGGTGTCCTCTCTGAAGAGCTGGAGGAGGTGGCTGGGGAGAGGGAAGTCTGGGCTTCTCTGATTAGACTGCTGCCTCCACAACCTGGACCCCCAGAGAACCGTAGAAGATGGATGGATGGATAGCTGTGTTGTATATTCATTCCTGCTGCAGGACTGGACCTGATTAAAGAAGAGGAACAACATTTTTTCTAATTCCACATTATTGGAACACCAAGTGCACAGGCAGGTTGTGGTTTTAATAAAAATGAAAATTCCAAGACATTTTAGCTTCCAAATTTTGACTGTTGACTTGACAAGTTATTCAAAAATGAAAGAAACAAACATCTGTTGCATCTGCTTTTGGCAAAATAATCCATGAATATGATTGGTTTGACCAGGTTACTCACTAAATGTAAAAAAAACAAACAAAAAACCCCCACTCAAAAACAGTTAAAAAAATCTCAAAAACAAACATATTTAAAAATTCAAAATAAAGGATTTGGCTTAATACATTACTGTGTGTAAAATGTTTTGATAAGACAAAACTTACATTGGCATGCTGCCGACTGTCTTCCTCACTGGATGGTTCATCTGGTGGTTGTGGTCCTGAGCTGCTACTGGAGTCCAGGCCTCATACGCAGGTGGGGTGGAGGAGAAGCTTCTGCTGACATCATCAGAATATGGTATTAAAATGTTGATCTGTGAGAACATAGTCCTTTTGTGAATTTTTATATGTAAAACTTTACATCATACTCACCTAAAGGTCAGATATTGATGTTCTGTCCTTAACCCCCACTGGTCCATCACATCAGTGAAGGCTTAAGAAGCTGTTGACCCTCTCTCCAGTCACTGTTTGGTGGAGGGTGAAAAAATATTGTGGTTTATTACTTGATAGTCAAAAATCTGACATAAATTTCTGCATATACATAATTACAGCTACTTCAAGTACTCAATAAATCCCGTGGCTAATGCTGTGCAGTAACATTTGTTAGTAAAAAAAAAAACCTGTTAATTATTATTATTATTATTATTATTATTATAAACTTAAACTATTTTTAACCTCAATTTCAACCATTGTGATCAATAAAGTTTTACATTATCTTAAACTGTAACAACAATAAACAACTGTAACTTTTTCACTGTACACCAAATTATTTGACTGAGTAGCTGCACATCAAAGCTGATAATTGAAAAAAAATATTTAACACATGACTGCTGTGCAATTAGTATGTGCTGTTACATTCATAGACGCAAATGTTGATCATATCATGAACCTATCATATGTACATGTCAGCTTGGTAAGGAGCAGTAAGTGGTGTGTATTCCACATCATATATTGGCTGATATTATCATACACTCATAATTATAATCTGAAGATGTCAGAAATAAAATTTAGTTACATAGACTTTAGACTGCTGTCCCCCGCCCCTAACCACCAGATTAGCAGCAGAAGATAAATGAGCTAGTTAGCATCATAGCTAACACTGGTTACCTACCTGTCAGAAGAAAAGTGGTCACCTCTGTGTGACTTTTCAGCCCTTTGCGACTCTTCAGCATACATTAGCCATCAAAAGCAGAACCCATATTTATCCTGCTCCTTTGTTGTGCAATACTTGAGAACGATTGGGAAACTGACATCTGCCTTGAGACTCAGGTATTTAGCTGAATAATTCACTACCTGGCAACCCAACAACCCAAAATGAAGTGATGGCACTTAACATAGAGCTAGCAATGCTATTGGCTGTGACATCCTCACTGGACTTCTGTGTTTGTCTTCCTCCAGCTGCGGGATGTAAATATTTATATAACTGTCGACCTGTCAAAAATTACAAAATATTTAAAACATTAAGACTTACATTGTGCATGTTTCTCAAAACATTGCTGCTGTATTATTTAAAAAAAAAAAACTTTGCTTTCATGAAAAAGTTATCTATTGCACCTTTAAATGTTTCAGATCATCAAATTAATTTAAATATTAGACAAAGATAACACAAGTAAAGACAAAATGCAGTTTTTAAATGAAGGTGATGATTATTAAGGGAAAAAAAAAACTACTGTACATGGTCCTATGTGGAAAAAGTGATTACCCCCTAAACCTAATAACTGGTTGGGCCACTCATAGCAGCAACAACTGCAGTCAAGCTTTTGTGATAACTGGCAATGAGTCTTTTACAGTGCTGTGGAGGAATTTTGGCCCACTCATCTTTGCAGGACTGTTGTAATTCAGTCACACTGGAGGGTTTTCGAGCATGAACTACCTTTTTAAAGTCATACCACAGCATCTCAATCAGATTCAGGTCAGGACTGACTAGGCCACTACAAAGTCTTCATTTTGTTTTTCTTAAGCACACTTGCTGGTGTGTTTTGGATCATTGTCCTGCTGTAGAACCCAAGTGTGCTTCAGCTTGAGGTCACAAACAGATGGCTGGACATTCTCCTTTAGGATATTTTGGTAGACAGTAGAATTCATGGTTCCATTTACCACAGCAAGTCTTCCAGGTCCTGAAGCAGCAAAACAGCCCCAGACCATCATACTACCATCACCATATTTTACTCTTGGTATGATGTTCCTTTTCTGAAATACTGTGTTACTTTTACGCCGGATGTAATGGGTCACACACCTTCCAAAACGTTCAACTTTTGTCTCACCAGTCCATAGAGTATTTTCCCAAAAGTCTTGGGGATCATCAAGATGTTTTCTGGCAAAACTGAGAGGAGCCTTTATGTTCTTTTTGCTCAGCAGTGGTTTTCGTCTTGGAACTCTGTCATGTAGGCCATTTTTGCCCAGTCTCTTTTTTATGGTGGAGTCATGAACATTGACCTTAACTGAGGCAAGTAAGGCCTGCAGTTCTTTGGATGTTGTTGTGGAGTCGTTTGTGACCTCTTGGATGAGTCGTCGCTGTGCTCTTGGGGTAATTTTGATCAGCCGGCCACCCCTGGGAAGGTTCATTACCGTTCCATGTTTTCGTCATTTGTGGATAATGGCTCTCACTTTGGTTTGCTGGAGTCCCAAAGCATTAGAAATAGCTTTATAAGTTTTTTCCCAGACTGATAGATCTCAATTACTTTGCTTCTCATTTACTCCTGAATTTCTTTGGATCGCAGCATGATGTCTAGCTTTTGAAGATCTTTTGGTCTACTTCACTTTGTCAGACAGGTCCTACTGTACTTAAGGGACTTCTTGATTGGGGACAGGTGTGGCAGAAATCAGCCCTGGGTGTGGCTAGAGAAACGGAACTCAATTTTCCAAAGATGTGATAAACCACAGTTAATTTATGTTTTAACAGTGGGGGAAATCACTTTTTCACACAGGACCGTGTAGGTTTTGATTTTTTTACCCTTGAAAATAAATATCTTCATTTAAAAACTGCATTTTGTGTTTACTTGTGTTATCTTTGTCTAATATTTAAATTTGTTTAATGATCTGAAACATTTAAGTGTGACAAACCTACAAAAAAGATAGAAATCAGGAAGGGGGCAAACGCTTTTTCATGCCACTATATTTCTGATGGAGCTATTAACCTGAGACTTTCACCAGATATCAGTTACAACCCAAGCAATCCATACATACAAAGAAATCAAGGCAGCTGTGTTCACAAACAAGTTGTATTTAATAAAGTGGAATGACACAGTGAATAAGTATTGAACATGCTTGGTGAAATTCATTTAATATTTAGTAGAAAAGCCTTTGCTGGTAATAACAGTTTCCAGATGTCTCCTGTATGGAGAAACAAGGTGTAGGCATTGCTCAGGAGTGATTTTAACCCATTCTTTTTTTCTTTTTTTTTTTGATTTTGTATACTTTATTGATCCCCAGAGGGGAAATTGAGGGCATCCACCTGGATGGATGAAGCAGCCACGGTACAGTGCTAGCCCTTTACCATTCACACACACATTCACACCTAGGATCACTTTTTAGAGTCTCCAATTAACCTAACCTGCATGTTTTTGGCCTGTGGGAGGAAACCGGAGTACCCAGAGTAAACCCACGCAGACACGGGGAGAACATGCAAACTCCACACAGATCACTGTTGGTCAGGGGCTGGCATCGAACCAGGGATCCCATGGCCAAGGGTGAGTTGCTGTGCTGCCGCAGTGCTAACCACTGCCCCGCCGCACCACCCATTCTTCCACCCAAACGGTTTTCAAATCTTGAAGGTTCCGTGAGTGTCTTCTGTGAATTATGATCGTCAGTTCGTTCCATAGATTTTCAAGTGGATTCAGGTCTGGTGACTGACTGGGCCATTCTGGCAGCTTTATTTTCCTTCTCTGTAGCCAGTTAAGAGCTTCCTTGGCTGTGTGTTTGGGATCATTATCTTGCTGAAATGTCCACCCTTGTTTCATCTTTAGCATCTTGACAGATGGCAACAGGTGCTTTTCAAGGATGTCTCTGTACATTCGTCCATTCATCTTTCCTTCAGTTATATGAAGTCTGCCTGTACCATGTGCTGAAAAACACCCCTACACCATGATGCTTCCACCTCCAAACTTCACTGTTGTAATGGTGTTTTTTGAGCTGATGTTCAGTGCCATTTCTCCTCCAAATATGCTGTGTGTTGTGGCATCCAAAAACTCTTCAACATGCTTTTTCTTCAGTAATGGAGTCTTGTGAGGTGAGTGGACCTAGAGCCCATGTCGGTTGAGTACATTATTGTTTTCTTTGAAAAAGCTGTACCTGCTAACTCCAGGTCTTTCTGGAGCTCTCCACGAGTGGTCTTTTGCTCTTGGACAACTCTTCTGATAATTCTTTTGACTCCTTTGTCAGAAATCTTGTGAGGAGCTCCTGATCATTGCCGGTTTATGATAAAATGATGTTCTTTCCACATCTGAATGGTGGCTCCAACAGTGCTCACTGGAACATTCAGCAGTTTACAAATGCCCCTGTAAACAATGCCATCATGATGTTTTGCAACAACAAGGTTGTGAAGGTCTAGAGAGAGCTCTTTGCTTCTACCCATCATGAGTTCTTTGTTGTGTGACAATCTGATATTCACAGACCTTTATAAAGGCTGTGAATCAGGACTCAACCAGCTAAAATTAATTTGCACTTATGGGGGATGGGATGGCTTCCTAAATTCTGATGGATTTCAGCTGGCTTCTTGGCTTTCTATGCTTTTTGCCCCTCTTTTTCTTCATGTGCTCACTACTTATTCCCTGTGTAATTCCACTTTTTTTTTAAATATAACTTGTTTTGTGATCACAGTTGCCATGATTGCTTTGTATGTATGGATTACTTGGGTTGTTACTGATGTTTGATGAAAATCTCAGGTCAATGGCTCCTTTAGAAATATGTTTAATGAGAAAAATGTTGACATGTTCAATACTTACTTTCCCAGCTGTATGTGGCAGAAACTTTGTCTCCCTACTAATTTAGAGGCCACTTGACTGCGGGCTGCCATTTCTTGCATGGCAATGCTACAATACCTGATGAATGTACCCGACATGGTTTCACTGACCACTTCAAAACAACTCAAAGGTGACCTCTTTTTAACTAACCTTTACTGGTGGAGGTGTACACCAAGGTAGGAATCAAGCACACCCAACATGGTCAGTGGAGTTTAGGATCCGTGGGTCTCTCTCCATGATACAGGCATGTGCACTGATGAGAAGACGGAGGTACAGGTTACCGCTGGGTGCTGGGACACCAAAACTGTATTTACATGTAACTATGTTCACATTTATTTATTTTAATCCACTCATATAACCCCCATTGAAGTGTATGCTGGTGATAGAATTGAGTGCACCTTGACCGTTTGTTTTGGGGTGTAACAGAGAGATGGAAGCTGGGAGACTGACCTATATTTAATCCTTTCATTTCGGGTTTCTGCTGTGTTCAGTGATTTGTGTTCAAATCGCATCTTTTTGTTTATTAAATAGCGACAGACAAGACTGAAGAATAGTTTTCCACACAATTGCTGCAACAGGGGAAAAAAAAGACAAGACACCTACCACCACTACCGTCATCTAACATTATTGTAATTATTGGGGTGCAAGTCATACAAATCTGTGCCTGCTAACTTCCTCATTAAACTTTTGAATTCTGAACTGTTGTTTATCCCACTGTTTTTTTAAGTGCGGGAAATGTGAAGGACATCATTGTCTTCTGTTAGCTAGCATGCTGATGGAAAGTGTGAATTATTATGGATTTAAAATCTTTGTAAACAGACCCAGGAAAATGTCTTTTTTTTGAAGATCCATCCATCTTTCCAGTAAATCCTTTAAAATGGAGCCCCCCCCCCCCCCACCCAAACCTTCCCTTCCAACAAAGAAAATTAAAAAATACAATTGGATCATTGTCCAGATCAGCAGAAAGACTAAACCTTTAGAGGGAACAAAAAAATTACCCAGCATCCAGATGAACATTTCAAATTTACAAGAAAGTAGCAAATTTATGAGGAAAAAAGTAAGTTTGAGAAAGGTTTTAATTTACAAGAAAAAGCCTAATTTGAAAAAAAAATGTAAGTTTATGACAAAAAGTTTCAACTCCATAAGAAAAGTTGCAAATTTATAAGAAAAAGTCAAATTTAAGAAAAAATTGTGCCGATTTATCAGACACAAATTTAAGTGTGAAAAAGTGATATTTCTGAGGTAAAAACAGCAAATTTACAAGAAAGAATTAGCAAATTTGAGAAAATAAATTAATTTCACTGAAGTGAAACAGTAGTAAAAATGAAAGGACATACAAAACACAATCATGACTGAAGAATAAAGTAATGCATTAAAAGTAAATGAGGTAAAGAAATGTAAATTATGTGTTTAAAGCCTACATGCTGTGTAGCCTGTGGTGCATTTTACTTTGTGCAATAAAAACCTACTATGAAAAAAAATTAATACGTTTAATGCTTTATAACCTTGAGAATATATGAATACTGGAGCAATAACCCTCCTTGAATACTGCACAAAAATAACTCATTACTGACATTTGGAAACATCAGCTTTTTAAGTAAATACTACATGATGTTATGTAATGCTGACAATAACCATGGTTACATGCACCCGAATGAACCGGTTGTAATTGGATTTCTGGAGTTATCTGATTATTCAAGCGACCATGTAAACACCAAATTAACTGATTATTACAAATTACCTTCTGTAATTGATAACATGGTGGATAGTGTTACAGCTTCTCTGCATCAGACTCTAGACTTGGTGGCCCCCTTAAAAAAGAAAAAGTCTAATCAGAGATTTCTAACTCTTTGGTTCAACACAGAAACTCGTAGCTTAAAACAGAAGACTTGTCAATTAGAAAGAAAATGGCGCTCCACTAATTTAGATGAAATCTATTTAGCTTGGAGAAATCATCTTTTAATTTATAAAAAATCTCTTAGAAAAGCTAGAACGAGTTATTACTCTGCATTAATAGAAGAGAACAAGAATAATCCCAGGTTTCTTTTCAGCACTGTAGCCAGGATGACAAAGAGTCAGGACTCTGTCAATCCTAGCATTCCCTTAGAGCTTACTAGTCAGGACTTTATGAACTTTTTCAATAATAAAATTTCATCCATCAGAGACAAAATCAATCAGATTCTTCCCACAGTTAACTTAAATACTGTAATTACTACAACTCCTTCAATTGATGTCTGTCTTGATGAGTTTACTCCAATCGACCTTTGTGAGTTAGACAAAATAGTTTCCTCATCCAAACCTTCAACTTGTCTTTTAGACCCTATTCCTACCAGGTTATTTAAAGAAGTCTTCCCACTTATTGGTAGCTTTATTCTTCATATAATCAATTCTTCATTAACTTTAGGCCATGTACCGCAGGCTTTTAAAACGGCTGTAATTAAACCCTTACTCAAAAAGCCAACGCTAGATCCAGGAGCTTTAGCTAACTATAGACCAATCTCTAATCTCCCTTTCATTTCAAAAATCTTAGAAAGAGTTGTTGCTACGCAATTATTTGACCACCTGCAGGGAAATGGTTTTCTTGAAGAGTTTCAATCTGGGTTTAGAATCCATCATAGTACTGAAACAGCCTTAGCGAAGGTCACTAACGACCTCCTCATTGCATCTGATAATGGACTGGTTTCTGTACTTGTCCTTTTAGACCTTAGTGCAGCTTTTGATACTATCAATCATAATATTTTACTTGATAGATTAGAACACTATGCTGGACTTAATGGAACTTCGTTGCAGTGGTTTAGATCTTATTTATCTGATAGGTTCCAGTTTGTTCATGTGAAGATGAGTTTTCTTTCAACTCAAAGCTTAGTCATGGAGTGACTGTGAGCTTTGAAGGTCCTGGATATATAAAGGATGAATGTCTGTGTTTTTCCTCTTTCTGCTTTGCTGATGTTGGAAGATGTGAATAAACCTGACTCGTGAGTCGTCACCTGACTCGTGACTCGTGGTCATTTTCACATTTTCACACACATCCAGGACCTTCAAAGCTCACAGTCACATTGCATTTAATCACAAGTAACAATGCATCTTTCCTTAAATCCTATAACATCCTCCTCATAGTCTCTGGCAGACCAGGAAATCCCCCAAGGCCAGACGATCCCCCCCTCATGGATCGTCACCTTATCGTGGTGGGGGGGTTTGCGTGCCCCAGTGATCCCAGGAGCTATGTTGTCCGGGGCAATTTGCCTCTGATAGGGTCTCCCAAGACAAACTGGTCCTGGGTGAAGGGCCAGACTAAGAACAATCCAACAGACTCTCATGATAAATTGTATATCAAGGATTCAGTGTACTCCGCCCGGTATGGGGTTACCGGGGCCCCACCCTGGAGCCAGGTCTGGGGGAGGGGCTCGAAGGCTAGCGTCTGGTGGCCGGGTTTCCACCCATGGGACCCGGCCGGGCTCAGCCCGAAGGAGTTACATGGGTCCGCCCTCCAGTGGGCTCACCACCTGCAGGAAGGATCATGGGGGTCCGGTGCTATGTGGATTAGGTGGCGGTCAAAGGCGGAGACCTTGGCGGACTGACTTGTAATTTCCTGCTATTAAATTCAGATAAGACTGAAGTCATTCTTGTTGGACCAAAAAACCTTAGAAATACCTTTCCAAATCAAACTTTCAGTTTGGATGCGGTTACTCTTTCTCTTAATAGCTCTGTGAGGAACCTTGGAATTATTTTTGATCAAGATCTGTCCTTCAATTCACATATTAAATTTGTTTCTAAGACTGCCTTCTACCATTTGCGTAATATTGCCAAGATTAGGAGCATCTTGTCTCAGAGTGATGCTGAGAAACTGATCCACGCTTTTGTTAGCTCAAGATTAGATTATTGTAATTCTTTATTATCAGGCCGTCCTAAAACATCTTTAAAAAGTCTTCAGCTCATCCAAAATGCTGCAGCAAGAGTTTTAACAGGTACTAGAAAGAGAGATCATATGTCTCCGGTTCTGGCCTCCCTTCATTGGCTTCCCATAGAGTTTAGAATTAAGTTTAAAATCCTTCTTCTTACTTACAAAGCTCTAAACAATCAGGCTCCTTTTTATTTAAAAGATCTGATATTACCGTATTATCCCAACAGAGCACTACTACACCCAATTACCCCTCATCAGCTGAGGCGCTGCTAATGAGTATTTAAGGGAGCAGCTCCGATCATTCGGGGCTGTGACTTCGCACATCGTAGGCTGGAACCCCTTCGCCTGGCGCTAGCCTCCTACTCATCGTTCTGCATTATATGTGAGCGTTCCACTTGTATGGTTATTTGTGCTTGTTGGCCCCACGAGGCCGTGTTCCTTATTTCCTTTCCTTCCTCACAATAAAACATCGCAAACTCACTGGCTCGCCCTCGGCTCTCATTGTGTGGCTCGCGAGGGCCACACGTAACAGTAAGTCACAGCCAAGCGAGTTGCCGGCGGCCGTGAGTTTGCCGTTTGGACTTGTGTCTTCCCTGTCTGGGTGTCTGCTCTTAGAGCATGCCGTCCCCCAGGAGTCACGTTTGGTGCCAGGGCGACGAGCTGACGGCCATCTTGGAAGATGTCGACGGGACGCTATTCACTGCCTCCCTGGACGACACCCCCAACGAAAGATGCTGGCACCTAGATTTTGCTGAGAATCTCCTGGACAGTCTCCCTCGCCATTCCAACCACCCTGAGGTCTGTGCCAGGATGAATGCCATAGCTGCACAGCGAGAACTGCTCCATGGGTTGGAGAGAAATCCCGGCAGCAAGCCGAAGAGGAGGAGACGTCACCCTTCGCTTCGGGATCCCGCTCCTGCCTCCACTCCGGCCCGGGAGTTCACCCCATCCAGAGGGTTTTCCCCATCCAGCACAACGTCACTCGGGATTCCCCCTGAGGATCTGCAGCTGATTGCAATTAAGGTCCGGGACCGAGTGGCTGCTGCTCACGCCGCTGTGCATCCGTCCGCAATTATGAAGCATGTGGTGGCGGCAGTTAGACTGGTGGAGAGGAGTCCAGGGCTGCGTGACTTCTCCAAGTTCGACGCCCTCCTCACCTCTGTCTCTGCTCAGGAGCGGCAATTTCCGGATCTCACTTTCGCTTCGCCCCCTGTGAGTAGCCGTCGTCACACTGCCTATTCTTCTCAGCATGAACCCCGTCCGGATCCAGTTCCGGGTCACCGCAAGGTCTCATTCTCCCACGCAGCTGTCACTCCTGCGCCTCTTCTGAGAGGAGATCCCGCAGCCTCGTCTCCCGAGCCACCTCCCTCCGCTGTTACGCCAGCGCTCTGGGCCCGGCTCATCTCGGCTGTCGCCCCCTCCTCCTCGATGCGCTCCCCAGCTGCTGTGTGCATCCAGAATCCTGACCTGGCGAGCTCCATCCCGGAATCTACACGAGGAGGTGGCTGTGGTGCAGGTGTAGTGTGACCGACTACTGATTGGAGGGTCATGGGTTCGATTCCCACTCTGTCTGAAGTCTGCATGTCAAAGTGTCCTTGCGCAAGACACTGAACCCCCAGTTGCTCCTGGTGGCCAGGCTAGCACCTGTGTGTGTATGGCAGCTCTGCCACCATCAGTGTGTGAATGTGTGCATGAATGGGTGGATAGCAGGATCTGTAAAGCGCTTTGGTCATCCAGAGATGAGAAAAAGCGCTATATAAGTGAGCACCATTTACACGAGCGGCTCCCCGATGTCCTCCCAGGGGGTCCTCGGTTACCGCCCGGCGGGGAAAGGGAGGAGCAACGTCCATTACAGCAGGCACCATCCAGCCTCCAGGAGACAGGCAAGTCTCAGTTCTTTCACACTCACCTTGTGATTTGCCCTGTCAAACTCCTGGAGGTGGAGTTCGGGGTTTGCAGCTCCCCGAACTCCCACCACCTGCTGTAGCTGTAATTATTAATCCTGCACCCTCTGTGTCTCTCTCCGCTGAGCGGTCCCCGGCGCCAGGCTAACGTTGTGGGATGAGGAGGGGGCCTGCGGTTCTGGACAGCCTGGTTCCAGTTCCGCAGCTACGCCGTGGACGGAGGAGGAAAGGGGATTGCTACGTGGAGCCAGCGCCGGCGACTAAGCATCCCCGGGTCTCCACGGAGGAGCGGTCTGGTCCAGCGGGACGAGGTTGTCCTGCCACCACGCCGTGTGGGCCGTCGACGTGGGCACCGGTGCCGGAGGACTCACAAGCTGTGCTTTCCATCATGCCAGCTGCGGAGCCCGACGCAGCTGGGTGGGAGCCTGACGACGACCTCCTGATGCTTGATCCCGGATCTTCGCAGTCCTGGACGGCGTCGGAACCCGAGATCAGGCAAGTGCTCTTCCTTATCTTTCTTCTCCTTACTTTAGAGCACTTTAGCCTGTCTCCAGGGGAGGTGAGCCGGGTGCAGCTGTTCGCTGCGTCCGAGCTTATCTTGCCGGGTTCTGGCACTGCCGGTGATCCTGATCCCGGTTCTGTTTTCTCTCCTGAGCCTTCTCCCAGGGTTGCCGGCGAGGAGCTGCCATCGCCCGTGGTGCCAGAGGATCCAGGTGCGACATCGGAAGTCGGTTCTGGTGCGGCACCGGCCCAATCGGGGTGGGTTCGACGGAGACCCAATTGGGGTCGGACGTGAGTTCGTCAGAGACCCAATCGGGGTCCGACGTGGGTTCGTCGGAGACCCAATCGGGGTCCGACGTGGGTTTGACAGAGACCCAATCGGGGTCCAACGTGGTTTCGGCACCAGCGGTGTCCAGGTCCGGTGAGGGAGCTGCAGATCCCCTGCCATCTGACGTTGGACCACCTCGTCATCAGCTCTTCCCCAAGCCTCTTCCACTAGGGCCCATTTGGACCTCTCCCTCTCCCCTACGGGCCTGGTGGTTGAGCGATGCGGGTCGGCCGCCGGAGGGTCTGCCATGCCCATTCGGCTCGCTGGTGCGGCCGCCCGACCCGCTAGACTTTCTGTTCGGTGATCTGGTTGGGCCTCCCGAGGAACTGTGTTTTCTGGCCTGGGGTTCGGTAGGCCGCCGGAACTTTTCCCTTCACCCCTGTTAGCGGTATGGACGCTGGGTGCGGGGAGACCCCCCGAACTGAATGTCCTTTGCTGTGCTGTTGTTTGGGTGGGTACAGCTAAGTTCTTATTACTGTTCCGCATTTAGCGTGATTTTTTTGGGGGGGTTTACCCTCCTGTTTGAGAGATGGCTGTAATGGTTAATTTTCGCCCTTGGGAGTTTTTTCCTCTCGTTTTGGGGTCTCCGGGGTTGATTTTCTTTGTATTTGCCTGTACATGGTTTTATGAAGCATTGTGTTTTTTTTTTTTTTTTCACCCCTGTGTCTCGGGCCGTTATTACCACAGTTGCCCTCTGCCTAAATGTTTTTTTTTCTTCTTACCTGTATGGTGGTTTATTGAGTATTGTGGGGTTTTTTCCCTGTGTTTTGGGCTGTTATTTCCGCAATTATCTTCTGCCTAAATTTTTTTTTTTCTCCCATGCTGTGTTTATGGAGTATTGTGTTTGGGTTTTTCCCTCGTACTCTGTATTGGTTTATTGTCGATTGTTTTTTTTTCCTTTCTCTGATTCTCTCCCTCCTGACCTGCGCCCCTTCCGCCCATCCTAGGTGGGGGGGCGGGTCTTGGGTGTTACGGCCGTGAGGAGGGGCCCTGTCACATGGGGTGAGACGCCGTGTCATCCGGTGCTCAGGCCATATTCCCCCTCAGCCCAGCTCTTACTGTGACAGCGTCTCAGCGGGCTCCCAGCTGTCAGTTATAAGAGATGGCTGGAGCCCAGTTACCCCTCATCAGCTGAGGCGCTGCTAATGAGTATTTAAGGGAGCAGCTCCGATCATTTGGGGCTGTGACTTCACACATCGTAGGCTGGAACCCCTTCGCCTGGCGCTAGCCTCCTACTCATCGTTCTGCATTATATGTGAGTGTTCCACTTGTATGGTTATTTGTGCTTGTTGGCCCCACGAGGCCGTGTTCCTTATTTCCTTTCCTTCCTCACAATAAAACATCGCAAACTCACTGGCTCGCCCTCGGCTCTCATTGTGCGGCTCGCGAGGGCCACACGTAACAGCTACGCTCCCAAAATGCAGGATTACTTGTAATACCTAGAATCTCCAAAAGTACAATGGGAGGCAGAGCCTTCAATTATCAAGCTCCTCTCCTGTGGAACCAGCTACCAATCTGGATTTGGGAGTCAGACTCGATCTCTGTTTTTAAGAATAGGGCTAAAACCTACCTTTTTGATATAGCCTACAATTAGTGAGGGATCATGTGTTTCTGAACCCTCCCTTAGTTATGCTGCTAATAGGTTTCGTCAGCCGGGGGACCTCCAGTAATGCACTGGGCCTCACTCCTTTCCTCACTCTCAATGAAATATTTTTTTTGCTGGTCATTAACATTTGTTTGTTCTCTCCCATAGATTGAGTCCCCATCGTGCTGTTTGCTCTCGACATGTCTGTTCTTTTCATCTTCTCTATCCCCTCACCCCCCAGCCAGTCGCAGCAGATGACTGCCCCTTCCTGAGCCTGGTTCTGCTGGAGGTTTCTTCCTGTTAAAAGGGAGTTTTTCCTCTCCACTGTCGCCAAGTGCTTGCTCACAGGGGATCGCCTAATTGCTGGGGTCTTTCTGCAACTGTGGGGGTTCCCCCTACAGTTGATAGTGCTATGAGATGACTGTTGTTGTGAAATGGCGCTATATAAATAAAGTTGAATTGAATTGAATTGAATTGAATTGAATTGAACAGAATAATCCTTTAAAGGCCATGTAACTGGGGCCATTAACTCATGTGGTTTACTCTCCAATAATCCATCTATTCGGCATGAAAACACAGCAAATCTGTATATTGCCATTATCTGAGATGTGGAATGTGATGTGGATGTGGGATTGTGACGTATATCTTCAACATGAGCCTGAAACTGGGGAGGGTACCACAGCTGTGGAAAACATCTTGTGTGGTACCTGTACCAAAAACTTCCCACCCCAAAGACCTGAACAGCTACAGACCGGTGGCCTTGACGTCCCACTTGATGAAGACCCTGGAGAGACTGCTCCTTGCTCACCTCCGCCCCCTGGTGGAACCAGCGATGGATCCACTCCAGTTCGCCTACCAGCATGGCATTGGGGTGGAGGATGCGGTGATCTTCCTCCTTCACCGTTCTCTGTCCCACCTGGAGAAGCCCGGGAATATGGTGAGGATCATGTTCTTTGACTTCTCCAGTGCTTTCAACACCATCCAACCGATGATCCTGAAGGACAAGCTGCTGCGCGCAGGGGTGGACCAGCACCTGTTATCATGGATCCTGGACTACCTCACGAACCGGCCTCAGTTTGTGAGAACCCGGGACTGTGTGTCCGACACGATCATCAGTAGCACGGGGGCCCCCCAGGGAACGGTGCTGGCTCCCTTCCTGTTCACTCTTTATACTGCGGACTTCTCACACAACACAACACACTGCCATCTACAGAAGTTCTCTGATGACTCTGCGATCGTTGGCCTCATCTCCAATGGAGATGAAGCTGAGTACAGAGGGCTTATCCAGGACTTCGTGGACTGGTGCCATCGGAACTGCCTCCAGATCAACGCGAGGAAAACTAAGGAGCTGGTGGTGGACTGCCGCAGGCATGGGCAGCCCCTCACAGTACCAGTAAATATACAGGGAACAGACATCGAGATGGTGACATCCTATAAGTACCTGGGTATTCATCTGAACAATAAACTAGACTGGTCACACAATACTGATGCACTCTACAAGAAGGGACAGCGCAGGCTGTTCCTGCTGAGGAGACTCAGGTCTTTTGGTGTACAAGGGGCGCTGCTGAAGTCATTCTATGACACGGTGGTGGCATCAGCCATCACTTTTGGAGTGGTCTGCTGGGGCAGTGGCATTACTGCAGCCGATAGGAAGAGACTGAACAAACTGATTAAGAAAGCTAGCTCTGTCCTGGGGCAGCGCCTTGATCCGATGGAGGAGATAGGAGAGAGAAGGACGGTGGCTAAACTGTCATCTCTGCTGGAGTCCGAGTTCCACCCTATGCAGGACATACTGAATGCACTGAGGAGCTCATTTAGCAGCAGACTACATCATCCCAGGTGCACAACCGAGAGGTTTCGTAGGTCCTTCCTACCAACGGCTGTCAGACTGTACAACCTAAGCAGGGCTGCTCGCAGAGATAGCAAAAAGACGTAACAAACTAATAGTTTTTTGAATGCAAAAGATGCAATAGACTTACACAATGGTCCCCTCCGGCATACAACTAGGAACTTACCGGTCGCTATGGAGGGTGAGAATATGTATGGGCACATAATCATACCATGTAGGATAACTAAGTAGACGGTTATGCTGTTTCATTCCATCTAGCAACAATGCTCTGCACTGTGTGTGTTTATATATTTACATATTTATTCCATCTAGCTACATTGCTCCGCACTGTGTGTGTTTATATACTTGCATATTTATTCCACCTAGCTGCAATGCTCCGTACTGTGGGTGTTTATATATTTACATATTTATTCCATCTAGCTACAATGCTCTGCACTGTGTGTTCATATATTCATATATTTATTCCATCCAGCTACAATGCTCTGCACTGTGTGTCTGTGTGTGTGTGTATATATATATATTTTATAGTAATACGTACATATGTATATTAGCTGCTCTTGCTTGCTTGTTTTTTTTTTTTCTTGCCTTCTGATTGTTGCTCTGAGTGTTGCTATCCCTGTGCTGTTGCAATCCTGGAATTTCCCCGTTGTGGGACTAATAAAGGCTTATCTTATCTTATCTTATCTTATCTTATCTGTTTATTCCCAGTAATCACTGTATTGTGACCATGTAACAGGGGAAATTGTTGCATGTAGGGTGCTGTCTGGGAAAGGGATCAATTATATGGAAGGCCATCCAATTGAAAACATTGCTGTGACATGTAACTACATTTCTGGAGAGGTGCATGTTGGGTCAACATAAGCTATATATTCACTGTAGTCCAGGTGAGCTCTGGGAGGGGCGGTGGTTGGTCAGCAGGTCCTTGATATCACTGTTGTAGTATGATCACAATTAAATACGATTAAATACTGCAAACTGTATTCACCGGGTATTGCTGCTATTAATATATAATCCGAGTGTATTATACCAAGCCGCAGGGGGTGCACAAGCCAGTGTACTCCTAGTACCAGTCCCAAGCCCGGGTAAATGGGGAGGGTTGTGTCAGGAAGGGCATCTGATGTAAAACCTTTGCCAAATCAAACATGCGAATCATGATGAATGATACTTTCATACTGGATCGGTCGAGGCCCAGGTTAACAACAACTACCACCAGTGCTGTTAACTAGTGATTGGACGGCATGCGCCGGAACTTCGAGGGTGCTCCGAGCTTGTCTGGGAAATATTTGGCAAAGTGCGTTTCGAGGCGTGTATTGCTGATGTCGTACCACATGACTGGGTCAGGAAGCCATTCATGATTTTGTACGCAACATGAAATAAAGTTAGCAGCAACACAAACTGGAAATCACCGTTCCTCACGCTTTGTGTTGTCAATGTTTGACTGTGTAAGGGATTTGTCACAGCCTATTTTCAGATGGAGCCAGCACCAAAAACAAGGACTTCTCCCGTTTGGGAACAGTTTGATCTCATTTCTCCCATTGATACATTTTCCACAAATAGTTGATATTTATCATAACTGAAGTGATGACCTAGCGGAGACTGGTTTCAAATTCAACTGGGAGACTGGGTTCAAATTTCAGCTAGGCCATTTTTGTCATTTTATTTTTATTTGCACGGTGAAGTGTCTGTTGTGTTTCAATGAGCTTGGATCATTATGGTGAGGCACTATTGTGCCCTACATGACAATAAGCACAGAGGTGAATGTACTGGGAGAGACAGAAACTTGTCTACCCTATACTGTACAAACTTGCAGTAGCCTTCTTTTGCACACCTGCATCCTCAGTGCTCTGAGAGAGTATTCTCCAAAGCTGGAGAAAGAATCTCAAAAAAAAAAAAAAATCGCCTTAGTCCAAAGACTGTTGAAAAACTATTTCTTAAAAAAAATGGGTAAGTACCACAAGCACATTCACTGTAGTCACCCGCGTTTTATTATTTTTTTCCCCTTATTATCATTGATATTTCTTAAAAGACAGTGCATTTATTGAAATGAAAAAAAAAATACACATTAAACCAATAACGCCCTTGTAAAATCTGCATGTTGTATATGTTTTGTCCACTAGATAGCGTAGTAAAGAAAATGAGGTTTCACGTGAGGCCTCGTCTATATGTGTGGTTTGCTCTCCAGCTCTCCAGCCACTAGCTAGCCACTAGCTATGGCTACTACCTCTCTTTCCTCTCCTCCTCTGGTGTGCTCTCTCTGTCAGATGTTTAGCTACACCTCTGCCTCTTTTAGTGATAACGGTAAATGTAATAAATGTCTTTTTGAGGCGCTCGAGGCGAGGTTGTCTGATTTGGAATCCCGGCTCCGCTGCATTGAAACACCGTCTGCGCCAGTTAATCTCGACGGATGCCCATTAGCTGCAGCGGAGCTAGCTAGCTTAGGTCCCACTGTCAGCGGTTCCCCGGCTCTCCTCAGCAGCGAGGAGACTGGGTGGGTGACGGTGAGAAGGAAGCCTAGTCGCAAAGCCCCGGTTCACCACCAACCTGTTCACGTTTCTAATCGTTTTTCCCCGCTCAGCGACACACCCGCTGAGGAAAAAACTCTGATCATTGGCGACTCTGTAGTCAGAAACGTGAACCTAGAGACTCCAGCGGCCATAATCAAATGTATTCCTGGGGCCAGAGCAGGCGACATCGAGTCAAATTTGAAAATGCTGGCTAAAAGTAACTGTAAATACTCCACAATTGTTATTCACGCCGGCATTAATGACATCCGTCTCCGGCAGTCGGAAGTCACGAAACTTAATATAGAATCGGTGTGTGAGTTTGCAAAAACGATGTCAGCCACTGTAGTATTCTCTGGGCCCCTCCCCAATCTGACCAGTGATGACATGTTTAGTCGCTCGTCATCCTTGAACCGCTGGCTGTCTGTGTGGTGTCCTAAAAATGACGTGGGCTACATTGACAATTGGAGCTCTTTTTGGGGAAAACCTGGTCTTATGAGACGAGACAGCATTCATCCCACTTTGGATGGTGCTTCTCATTTATCTAACAATCTGGCATCTTTTTTATCCAAATTTCCAAAACCGTGACTATTCAGAGTTGGGACCAGGAAGCAGAGTCGTAGTCTTACACGCCTCTCTGCAGCTCCTCTTCATCCGCCACCCCTCAGCTTAGCCCCTGTCTTCCCCATCAGAGAATCGTTGTCTGCTCCCTCCAAAGTAAATAAAATATAATGTATAAGCATCCCAAAGTGATAAAGCAAAATATTGGTAAAACTCAAATTAAACATAAAGCCTCTAAATTGAATGATTTGGCCTCTGTTCCTCCTCATAATTTAAAAATTAAATGTGGTTTATTAAATATTAGGTCTCTAACTCCCAAGTCTCTGTTAGTCCATGATCTGTTAATTGATCATCAGATTGATTTAATTTCCCTTACAGAGACTTGGTTAGGGCAAGAGGATTATGTTGGTTTAAATGAATCAACTCCTTCTGGTTATTTAAACTGTCAAAATCCCAGAAGTTCTGGTCGTGGAGGAGGAGTAGCAACAATTTACCATTCCAAATTACTAGTTAATGTAAAGAAAAAAACATGTTATAATTCCTTTGAGGGCCTGGTCCTCAGTTTTGGGCACTTTAGCAATTTCAGGTTAAACCCAATTTTATTTGCCATAGTTTATCGTCCCCCATCAACCTATTCAGAATTTTTATCCGAATTTGCTGATTTCTTAGCTGATTTGGTGCTGAAATCTGATAGAATAATTATAGTAGGGGACTTTAATATACATGTGGATGTAGATAGTGACTGCCTTAATGTGGCTTTTAATTCAATATTAGATTCGATTGGGTTTTCTCAGAAAGTAGGAAATTCTACTCATTACCTCCACCATACATGGGACCTTGTTCTGACATATGGCATAGAAATAGAAAATCTTGTAGTGTCTCCTCATAACCCTGTACTGTCAGACCATTGTCTGTTAACCTTTGATTTTACTATTTCTGACTATTTGGCTCCTAAAGAAAAATATTATCACAGTAGATGCCTCTCAGATGATGCTGTTTCCAAATTTATGCAGATTGTTTCCTCTATGCCATGTGTCAACACAATGGAAATAAGCTATAGACAGCTTGCTCCTTCTGTAATTGATAACATGGTGGATAGTGTTTCAGCTTCTCTGCATCAGGCTCTAGACTTGGTGGCCCCCTTAAAAAAGAAAAAGTCTAATCAGAGATTTTTAACTCCTTGGTTCAACACAGAAACTCGTAGCTTAAAACAGAAGACTCGTCAATGAGAAAGAAAATGGCGCTCTACTAATTTAGATGAAATCTATTTAGCTTGGAGAAATCATCTTTTAATTTATAAAAAATCTCTTAGAAAAGCTAGAATGGGTTATTACTCTGCATTAATAGAAGAGAACAAGAATAATCCCAGGTTTCTTTTCAGTACTGTAGCCAGGTTGACAAAGAGTCAGGACTCTGTCAATCCTAGCATCCCCTTAGAGCTTACTAGTCAGGACTTTATGAACTTTTTCAATAATAAAATTTCATCCGTCAGAGATAAAATCAATCAGATTCTTCCCACAGTTAACTTAAATACTGTAACTACTACAACTCCTTCTATTGATGTCTGTCTTGATGAGTTTACTCCAATCGACCTTTGTGAGTTAGACAAAATAGTTTCCTCATCCAAACCTTCAACTTGTCTTTTAGACCCTATTCCTACCAGGTTATTTAACGAAGTCTTCCCACTTATTGGTAGCTTTATTCTTCATATAATCAATTCTTCATTAACTTTAGGCCATGTACCGCAGGCTTTTAAAACGGCTGTAATTAAACCCTTACTCAAAAAGCCAACGCTAGATCCAGGAGCTTTAGCTAACTATAGACCAATCTCTAATCTCCCTTTCATTTCAAAAATCTTAGAAAGAGTTGTTGCTACACAATTATTTGACCACCTGCAGGGAAATGGTTTACTTGAAGAGTTTCAATCTGGGTTTAGAATCCATCACAGTACTGAAACAGCCTTAGCGAAGGTCACTAACGACCTCCTCATTGCATCTGATAATGGACTAGTTTCTGTACTTGTCCTTTTAGATCTTAGTGCAGCTTTTGATACTATTGATCATAATATTCTACTTGATAGATTAGAACACTATGTTGGACTTAATGGAACTTTGTTGCAGTGGTTTAGATCTTATTTATCTGATAGGTTCCAGTTTGTTCATGTGAAGATGAGTTTTCTTTCAGCTCAAAGCTTAGTCATGGAGTTCCACAGGGATCTGTGCTAGGCCCTACTCTTTTTAGTTTATATATGCTTCCGTTAGGCAACATTATTAGAAAGCACTGTATACATTTTCATTGTTATGCAGATGACACACAATTATACCTGTCAATGAAGCCAGATGATAGTAATCAATTAGCCAAGTTATAAGTCTGTCTTAAGGAAATCAAAGCTTGGATGACTTGTAATTTCCTGCTATTAAATTCAGATAAGACTGAAGTCATTCTTGTTGGTCCAAAAAACCTTAGAAATTCCTTTCCAAATGAAACTTTCAGTTTGGATGCAGTTACTCTTTCTCTTAATAGCTCTGTGAGGAACCTTGGAGTTATTTTTGATCAGGATTTGTCCTTCAATTCACATATTAAATTTGTTTCTAAGACTGCCTTCTATCATTTGCGTAATATTGCCAAGATTAGGAGCATCTTGTCTCAGAGTGATGCTGAGAAGCTGATCCACGCTTTTGTTAGCTCGAGATTAGATTATTGTAATTCTTTATTATCAGGCTGTCCTAAAACATCTTTAAAAAGTCTTCAGCTGATCCAAAATGCTGCAGCAAGAGTTTTAACAGGTACTAGAAAGAGAGATCATATCTCTCCGGTTCTGGCCTCCCTTCATTGGCTTCCCATAGAGTTTAGAATTAAGTTTAAAATCCTTCTTCTTACTTACAAAGCTCTAAACAATCAGGCTCCTTTTTATTTAAAAGATCTGATACTACCATATCATCCTAACAGAGCACTACGCTCCCAAAATGCAGGATTACTTGTAATACCTAGAATGTCCAAAAGTACAATGGGAGGCAGAGCCTTCAGTTATCAAGCTCCTCTCCTGTGGAATCAGCTGCCAATCTGGATTCGGGAGTCAGACTCGATCTCTGTTTTTAAGAATAGGGCTAAAACCTACCTTTTTGATATAGCCTACAATTAGGGAGGGATCATGTGTTTCTGAACCCTCCCTTAGTTATGCTGCTAATAGGTTTAGTCAGCCGGGGGACCTCCAGTAATGCACTGGGCCTCACTCCTTTCCTCACTCTCTATGAAATATTTTTTTTTGCTGGTCATTAACATTTGTTTGTTCTCTCCCATAGATTGAGTCCCCATCGTGCTATTTGCTCTCTACATGTCTGTTCTTTTCTTCTTCTCTATCCCCTCACCCCCCAGCCAGTCGCAGCAGATGACTGCCCCTCCCTGAGCCTGGTTCTGCTGGAGGTTTCTTCCTGTTAAAAGGGAGTTTTTCCTCTCCACCGTCGCCAAGTGCTTGCTCACAGGGGATCGCCTGATTGCTGGGGTCTTTCTGCAACTGTGGGGGTTTCCCCTTCAGTTGATAGTGCTATGAGATGACTGTTGTTGTGAAATGGCGCTATATAAATAAAGTTGAATTGAATTGAATTGAATTGAATTGAATTATATGAGCCATTTTGATGAAAGGTTTCAAGTCCTCTAGAAAGCCTCATCTGGCCATCACTACTGTTAATTTGACAGGGTGCCAGTGGAAATTGGGCTACTGTTGGTCGAAGATCGATGAGGAGGAGAAGGGGAAGGTGTGTTAGGAGGGAGAGAGAGAAAAGGAAAGGTAAATGTGTGGAGGTGAGAGTAGGAACATTAAATGTAAGGACTATGGCTGATATGATGGAGAGAAGAAAGGTAGATATACTAACTAACTAACCTGCACTTATATAGCGCTTTTCTAGTCACAAAGACCACTCAAAGCGCTTTCACTAGTACTAACCCTCTATTCTAAGGGCCTATAGGAAACAGATATCTAGGGACAATTTAGAACAGCCAATTAACCTAACATGCATGTCTTTGGATTGTGGGAGGAAACCGGAGCCCCCGGAGTAAACCCACGCAGCACAGGGAGAACATGCAAACTCCACACAGAAAGGTTCCAACCCCTGCCAGCCTGGGGATTCGAACCAGGAACCTTCTAGCTGTAAGGCAACAGTGCTAACCACTACACCACCGTGCTGCCCACGGTGGTGCCCATATACCGTGCTGCCCATATACTGTGTGTTCAAGAAACCAGATAGAAGGGAAGCAAGGCTAGGAACATTGGAGGTGGATTTAAACTGTTCTACCACGGTGTACATAGGAAGAAAAATGGAGTAGGAGTAATCTTGAAGGAAGAGTATGTGAAGAGGGTTCAGGAGGTAAAGAGGGAGTCAGACAGAATCATGAGCTTGAAGCTAGAAGTCAAAGATGTGATGCTGAATGTTGTCAGTGTGTATGCCCCACAAGTTAGATGTCAGGTAGAAGAAAAAGAGGAATTCTGGAGTAAGTTGGGTCAAGTGGTAGAGAGTGTTCCCAGGGGGGACAGAGTGGAGATTGGAGCGGACTTTAATGGACATGTAGGTGAAGGGAACAGAGGTCATGAGGAGGTCCTGGGCAGCTATGGTCTTAAGGAGTGAAATGTGGAATGACAGTGTTTTGTCTGTAATTACCTTTGGTTCACAAAAGAGGCGAGGTGACTTGGAAGACAGCTTTTATTAACTTACTCATGCTGACAGCTACAAACAGAGTACTGACCAAGGTCCATGTGAGATAAGAGAATATAAGATGGCCGACCCAGCCTTATATAGGGTGGGGCAGAGACGTCACCGGGGATACGTGTCCATCTTACCCTTTCATATTAAATATATATATCTCAAATCCTCACCCCCCACTTTAAAAAAAGTCCAAAACCACTCACTCAATTAAGACCCTCCCCAATTTGGGACCTGAATCACACACTAATAAACAAAAACCAATGTCTCTAAATGGCCTAACACATTCACAACAAAACCTAAAATATGGAGGACAGGTGGACTGCCGTCCTGCCCACACAGCAAGGTGGATTATTCTGCCACCTGCTGGGGTAAATTAAAGTCCATTAATAACTAAAATTGTATGCCATGCTCCTAAACTAGAACAAAAAAAAAAAAATCACTTCTATAACATTTTTTTGAACAACACCAACAACCACAGAACGTCAACATATACTATGACATACTATGTACAACCCAAGTCTTCAGGTAAAAAAAAAACAAAAAACAAAAAAAACAAAACATAAATGGCATGGGGTCCAGGGCATTCTCTCAGCAGATGCACCCCTGGAACAGCTGGTCTTCGGGTGATGGCTGACCCTCCAGACGCTGAAGCCGCTTCTCCTCACCATCATTCTTGTCCTACGTTAAGCCTTGTTTCTTGGAGTCTTCTCCCAGGCACGCCGAAGCCGATTCGCATGCCACATCGTGACCCAATTCAGCAACGACCCCTCTGCCCCCATGTCAATCAACAGCGGCAGCTCCACATCGTCCAGCCCCACTGTGCAAAACGTGTACCCGTTCATGTTGGGGGACACCGTGTGGATGGTTGTTGGGGGCAGGCTGAGCGATTTATCCCGTGGGCTTTCCTGCTTAACTTCCTGGCACGCCCTGGCAAAATGGTTCAAGTGACCACATCTATTACAATGTGCTCTTCTCACTGGACAGTCCTTAGCCTTATTTCAGTGCTTAGCAGATCCACAACCCATGACAAGGAATTTTCCCGGGGCAGACCCCGGCTGGTTGCGTTGGCTTCCGCATCTTCACTGTCCAAGCTATCTTTGCTGTCCAGGTTCATGGCATTTGCCACGGCAAGAGGTTCTAGCGGCTGTTGTGACTAGTGCCCAGTTTGCTCCAGAGCTAGCTTGTTCGGATCTTCCATTTGCAGAGCTAGCTTGACAGCTCTAGCTAGCTTGAATTCACTTGGCACTGTAAGTAGCCTAGCCTGCAATGTGGCACTACAAGTATGCTCTGCCCGCTGGTTATGAATCATTTCCTCCTCCAATGCTCTGAAATGGCACTCACTAGCAAGCTGCCTCAAATCAGTGACAAACTAAGATAAGCCTTTATTAGTCCCACAATGGGGAAATTCCAGGATTGCAACAGCAAAGGAATAGCAACACTCAGAGCAACAATCAGAAGGCAAGAAAAAACAAGAGCAGCTAGTATACATATGTACATATTAATATAAATATACTATATATATATATATATATATATATATATATATATATATATATATATATAGACACACATATAGACACACAGTGAGGAGCATTGTGGTTGGTGGATGTGCAGCAGAAAGTCTAAGCTCTCTCTCCGCGGATGCGGCGGGCCAGCTGGATGTCTTTGGGCATGATGGTGACCCTCTTGGCGTGGATGGCGCACAGGTTGGTGTCCTCGAAGAGACCCACCAGGTGGGCCTCGCTGGCCTCCTGCAGAGCCATGACGGCGGACTACCGGCTGGTTTCACCTACCCGTTGACATCGCTGCCAAAAGCAGATCCTCCAGACCGTCACATTATCCGGGGTGTCGAAATGGCTAGCTAGCAGCCCTACTACCTCTTCAAATGTGTCGAGAGCACCGAGCGTTCTCAGGATTCGCTGGCCCTCTATGCCTAAATTGTAAACCAGTAACACCCAGGCTCTCAGCTTGTCCAGCTCCCCAAGAACCAGCGTGGCAACATAGTTCTGGAAGGCCTCGAACCACCTAGGCCAAGACACCGGCAGGTCTCCAGGCACCTTGAGGAAAGGGCAGATAGGGACAATGAACACCTCCATGTTTTAATCCAACGTCACCAATGTTATGGTTGTAATTACCTTTGGTTCACAAAAGAGGTGAGGTGACTTGGAACACAGATTTTATTAACTTACTCACGCTGACAGCTACAGACAGAGTACTGGCCAAGGTCCATACAAGTTAAGAGAATGTAAGATTGCCGACTTGGCCTTATATAGGATGGGGCGGAGACATCACCGGGGTGTGTGTCCATCTTACACTTTCATATTAAATATATATCTCACAGACAGATGGTTGTGGATTTTACTAAAAGGATCAAAGTGGACACGGTGAACACATACTTCAAAAAGAGAGAGGAACATAGGGTGACTTACAATAGTGGAGGAAGGTGCCCACAGGTAGACTACATTTTATGCAAAAGGAGAAATCTGAAAGAGATAGGAGACTGCAAGGTGGTGGCAGGGCAGAATGCAGCTAGACAGCATTGGATGGTAGTCTGTAGGATGACTTTGCAAAGCAAGAAGAGGAAGAGAGTGAAGGCAGGGTCAAAGATTAAGTGGGGGACGTTACAGATTGAGGGTCACACAGAGTTCAGGAAGGAGTTGATACAGGCTCTGGGTGGTAGGGAAGAATTACCAGATGACTGGGAAAGTACAGCAAAAATATTGAGGGAAACATGTAGAAAGATATATGGTGTATCCAGTGGAAGGAGGAAGGAAGACAAGGAGACCTGGTGGTGGAATGAGGAGGTACATGAAAGTATCCAAAGGAAGAGATTAGCAGAGAAAAAGTGGGATAGTCAAGGAAATGAAGAAAGTAGACTGGAGTATTTGGAATCTAGCCACATGGGAAAGAGAGGTGGCAAAGGCAAAGGAAAAGACATATAGTGAGTCATATGAGAGGCTGGATGCTAAGGAAGGACAAAAGGAGTTGTATCGACTGGATAGACAGAGATCGAGCTGGAAAGGATGTACAGCAGGTTAGGTTGATTAAGGACAGAATGTACTAATGTACTAACCAATGATGAGAGTGTCTTGAGAAGGTGGAAGGAGTACTTTGAAGAGCTGATAAATAAAGAAAATAAGAGAGAGAGGAGGATGGATGAAGGAAAGATGGTGAACAAGGAGGTCCCGAGGATTAGCAAGGCAGAAGCGAGGGCATTTTTGAAGAGGATGAAGAATGGAAAGGCTGTTGGTCAGATGACATACCTGTGGAGGTATGGAGATGCTTAGGAGAGATGGCAGTGGACTGTTTAACACAATCTCGGAGAGTGAGAAGATGCCTGAGGAGTGGAGAAGAAGTGTTTTGGTACCAATTTTCAAGAACAAAGGTGATGCTCAGAGTTGTAGTAACTACAGAGGCATAAAGCTGATTTGCCACACTATGAAGATATGGGAAAGAGTTGTTGAAGCCAGGTTAAGAGTAGAGGTGACAATCAGTGAGCAGCAGTATGGTTTCATGCCAAGAAAGAGTACTACAGATGCAATATTTGCTCTAAGAGTTCTAATGGAGAAGTACAGAGAAGGTCAGAAGGAGTTGCACTATGTCTTTGTGGATCTAGAGAAAGCATATGATAGGGTTCCAAGAGAGGAAATGTGGTACTGTATGAAAAGGTCGGGAGTGGCAGAGAAGTATGTGAGGGTGGTGCAGGACATGTCTGAGACCAGCGAGATGGTGGTGAAGTGTGTTGTAGGAGTGATGGATGGATTCAAGGTGGGGGTGGGGTTACATCAGGGATCGGGTCTGAGCCCCTTCTTATTTGTCATGGTGATGGACAGGCTGCTAGCCGAGGTCAGGCAGGAGTCTCCATGGACCATGATGTTTGCAGACGACATTGTGAGCTGCAGTGAGAGTAGGGAGCAGGTGGAAGAGAACCTGGAGAGGGGGAAGTATGCTCTGGAGAGAAGAGGAATGAAAGTCAGTAGAAGTAAAACAGAATACATGAGTGTGAAGGAGAGGGAGGCAGATGCAACGGTGAATATGGAAGGAGTAGCTGTAGTCAAAGTAGATGAGCTTAAATATCTGGGGTCAACCATAGAAATCAATGGAAAATGCACAAGAGAGTTGAAAAAGAGAATGCAGGCAGGGTGGAGTTGGTGGAGCGGAGTGTCAGGGGTGATTTATGACAGAAAGGTAGCAGCAAGAGTGAAAGGGAAGATTTACAAGACGGTAGTGAGACCTGCTATTATGTATGATTTGGAGAGGGTGGCACTGATAAAAACAAAAGAGGTGGAGCTGGAGGTGGCAGAACTGAAGATGCTAAGATTCTCATTGGGAGTGACTAGGAGGGCCAAGGTTAGAAATGAGTATATCAGAGGGACAGTTCAGGTTGAGCAGTTTGGAGATAAATTAAGAGAGGCAAGGCTGAGATGGTTTGGACATGTGCAGACGAGGGATAGTGGATATATTGGACAAAGGACGTTGAAGGTGGAGCTGCCAGGCAGGAGGAAAAAGGAAGACCACAGGGAAGATTCATGGATATAGTGAAGGAGGACATGGAAGAGGGTTGGTGGTACAGATGAAGATGCAAGGGATAGGGTGAGATGGAGGCAGATCAGGTGCTGTGGCGACCCCTAAAGGAATCAGCTGAAAGAAGAAGAAGAAGAAGATGAGTGTATAATCTGAATACAACATGGGAAAGAAGACTTTGAGCAAGCAAATGTATTCTAAAGCCTGTATCCCGCTGAGATGCAACAACTTGCGAGTTGTTGGAGAATGGCATTCATGAGGAAGTTTTCATAAAGTTTCTAAGTGTTTGCAGGGGTTCTCAGTTTCCTCTCATGAGTTGCAGGGGCTTGCATACATGTCGCAAGAACTTTGAACATGTTCAAAAATTTGTGAGACAAATTTTTCTAGGTACATTCAGAAGGGACTCTTTCTCAGCGGAGCAAAATGACAGGTTAAATAAACAAAAATCATAATATCTTGTCTTGCATAGCTGTCATTTAATAAACTGTGCTTGAGGAACTGTTATATAAAAATATTACTCTTGAGGTCGTGCAATATCACGCTGAACCTGCGACCAAATCACCACAGTGTTATATTCATTGATCAGTCCCTCCAGGATTTCACGATGTTGCGATCACGTCAATTCATATGAAATCAGCCAATCAATGCGACTATTGCGCGACCTTGCATCTTTGTGCAATCACTGCTACTTTCCTGCAATTTTGGCCAATCCTCGTCAACTTCCACCAATTTTGCCAATCAAATTTGTCCCTGAGTAGCGCTCAAATGGTCAGTCTAACCAATCAAATGCGTCACTGCACAGCACTCACTTCTGTGTTTACAGTGAGTATTAACGGAACACATCAGCAAAAAAACAAGTGAGTGATTTAAAAAAAAAAAAACACTCACCCGCAAGTTTTCCCACATCGTCCCTCCCTCCTTCTCCCCAGCTCATCAGTGGACATTTCCCCCATGTCCATCCATCCTGACTGCGTGTACAAAGTGCTGGGTTTGTGTTGAAACATGTCTGCCTGCTTGAAAGTACCCCGTCGCAGGAGCACGCATAGGGAGACACGCCGTAAAACCATGAACAAATGAGCAAATATAATACTACAGACAGTGTTTGAACATTTTATACATCTTTGGAGGTAAAACCATTACTACATCTTGTCAATGAGCTTTAAAGCTAACTAACTAACTAACTAACTAACCTGCACTTATATAGCGCTTTTCTAGTCACAAAGACCACTCAAAGCGCTTTCCTTAATACTAACCCTCTATTCTAAGGGCCTATAGGAAACAGATATCCAGGGACAATTCAGAACAGCCAATTAACCTAACATGCATGTTTTTGGCATGTGGGAGGAAACCGGAGAAATCCCGGAGTAAACCCACGCAACACGGGGAGAACATGCAAACTCCACACAGATCACTGTTGGTCGGGGGCTGGGATTGAACCCACGATCCCCACAATCCCCCGGCCAAGGGTAAACTGTGCTGCCGCAGTGCTAACCACTGCGCCACCGTGCAGCCCACCACTGCGCCACCGTGCAGCTGGGCTGCACGGTGGCGCTGTGAATATCAGCTGTGAATATCAGCTGTGAATATCATTGCTTTTTTGGCACTATGAGGCTATTCAGTTAATATTTATATGGTTGTATTTGATTATTTTATTCCAATAACAAAAAAGTTAGAGGTTATGTATCTGCACCAACCTTTTAAAGAACAAACCAGCATCACTTTGTCTAACCTCCCTCAGCTGAAGACATTTCACAATCCCTAATTAGAAGTCTTACATTGAGACTGAAGTAGACAACAAGAGGATAACAAAAAGACATGACCTTTCACTTTTTTATTGTTCTTCCTTCTTTTAAGATTCTGCCTAATTAGCTTTGTGCTCCAATTGTGGAAAGTTGGCAGATGTACTTTATCCTAATATAATAACCCCTTTGTCAAGCAAGTGTCAAACAGTTTATTGCTAAAAAAAAAAAAAAAGGAAAAACAACGAAGGAGCTAATGTGACATGGTTTTGTGCCAATAATTCACTGCCTTTTACAGAAAATGATTGTTAACTGTAGTTAAAAATTAATCAAAAATGAGTTACAACTTACAAAATCCTTAAGTCCGGTCACAAGGATAAAATATCCTTTGAACACTGCATCCCTGGAGTGATAGAGGCTGCAGGTGAAAATCTCTTCAGGGTTTTGAGAGGGTTTGAGAATTAGATCAAAACTGAGAAGACAGACTCCAGATGAAAATGTAACTCTTCTCAACTGATCCCCCTGGGCATAAAACTGAGGAAATGCTTCTTCTGCTTTCCCAGTCACAGACGGTGGATTACCTCCCACTGATGTAACCCAGGATAAATATTACTGAATTCTTTTACATCACCAGTGCAAAATAGGCCACTTTGAAGGTTTGTATCAAACACTTTTTTGAGAGGGCTTCCAATCCCAATGATGGAAATATGCTGTGCAATACTAGTGCATCAATAAAAACAGGATATTAAAATATTGTGGAAAAAACTGTGTTTAAGTCAAACTTTTATACTTTTTACATTCACCACACATAAACTAAACTATTGTAAACTTTGTTTTAAATTTAGATTTAGGCAGCTCAGTGCTGCAGCACTGCACTGTGCAGTGTGGCAGCACTGTGGCAGCACTGCAAGAAGGTCAGGGGATCAATCCCACCCCTGGCCTTTGTGGGACTGATCCCACCCCCTGACCATCTGTGACCCTTCTGTGTGGAGTTTGCATGTTCTCCCTGTGTCTGCGTGGGTTTACTCCAGGTACTCTGGTTTCCTCCCACAGGCCAAAGACATGTGCATTAGATTAAATGGCATCAGCTGGGGATTCTAAACTGTCCTTAGGTATGAAAGTGAAAGTGAAAGTGAATGGTTGTCTCTTTGTGTTGGCTCTGTGATGAACTGACAATCTGTCCAGGGTGTACCCTGCCTCTCGCCCAAAGATGCTGGGATAGGCTCCAGCCCCCCACAACCCAAAAAGGATTAAGTGGTCGAAGATGGATGGATGTATGGATGGGTGGGTGATTATGACTTAGCTCTTTGAATTAAATTAATAAATCTTGATGATCTTATTTTTTTTCAAATGCACTAAGTTTTAAAAGGTGGGGTGCAGATGCTAATGTCTGGGCGTTGGATGTGATCTACACTGAGATAACTGTCAACTAAGAAAATAAATCTGTGTTAATGAAAGGCGGAATAGAGGCTATTGTGGCAGAAAATTGCATAAAATCAGACACAGGATATTTGAAGGAAGTGAGGATCAGTCACCGTCTTTTTTTTTTCTCAGATGCATTTATTTCTACTACTCCTATGTTAAATGTAAAGTCCCTTTTTTATTAATCTTTTTTAAGAGCATACACTGATTATAAAGACAGTGTCACAGCTACAGCTTTTCTCTTTTTTTTTTCCTCCCAGAACACCCATACCTTCACCAAGGCCCTCACTGGGCCAACAATAGAACAAAGTCTCTGTCCAGTGCAATAACAAAATAACAAGTATAGAATATACATAAAAAGAAAAGAAGAAAAAAGTGGGGAAGGGGGGTCAGTCTGGAGGCAAGGTTTGCAATGACTGAAAGTAATCTATGAAAGATTGCCATTTATGAAAAAAAATTAGCTGAAGAACCGTTTACTGCAAATCTTTTATTATTTTTTTTTTTTATTATTTAAGAAAAAAACATGAAATCCTCAAGCCAGAGGGAAATAGATTGAGGAAGGGGTTAGGGGATTTCCATGCAAACAAAATGTGGCGTCTTGCTAAGACAGATGTAAAGGTTAATATATCTGACTGAGTAGAGTCAATGTGATGGGAGTTAACAGACAGCCCAAATATAGCCATGAAGGGGCTGGAGAAACATTTTTCCCTAGAGCCTTAGACATGATTTCAAAATAGTGACCCCAAAATTTCTGTAACCTAGGACTGGAAAAAACAAAAAAACAAATGACTAAGATTACAGGGAGATGCATTTGTCACACTGATCTGCAATATCAGGGTAAATTTAAGATAAACGAGACGTAGACCAGTGAGCCCTATATAGCACTTTGAACTATAAAAGCTGTAGCCTGGCACAAGGCATGCTAGAACGTATACTAACTCATCTGTTATGTTCAAACCTAGCTCCTGTTCCCAGGAAATTTGCGCATTTGCAACTGATTGACCATCAAATGTGAATAGCTGTGCATATATTTCAGATATAAGAGATTTCTGCCTCCCTCATGGATCGTCACCTTATCGTGGTGGGGGGGGGTTGCGTGCCCCAGTGATCCCAGGAGCTATGTTGTCCGGGGCAATTTGCCTCTGATAGGGTCTCCCAAGACAAACTGGTCCTGGGTGAAGGGCCAGACTAAGAACGATCCAACAGACTCTCATGATAAATTGTATATCAAGGATTCAGTGTACCCCGCCCGGTATGGGGTTACCGGGGCCCCACCCTGGAGCCAGGCCTGGGGGAGGGGCTCGAAGGCTAGCGTCTGGTGGCCGGGTTTCCACCCATGGGACCCGGCCGGGCTCAGCCCGAAGGAGTTACATGGGTCCGCCCTCCAGTGGGTTCACCACCTGCAGGAGGGATCATGGGGGTCCGGTGCTATGTGGATTAGGTGGCGGTCAAAGGCGGAGACCTTGGCGGACTGATCCCAAGCTTTCTAAACTGGCTTTTGGTACGTGGAATGTCACCTTTCCGGTTCCGGTTCCGCCGGACCGGCGGCGCCACACGAGTGGGCTGCCTGTTGCAACAGCCTTTTTTTTTTATCTTCCTTCTTCTTTCTACACCTTTCACTCTGTATATATATCACGGACGCACGGATCAGGGGCAATGGATCAGCGTTCTCGTCGCGCCCTCCGCCAGTACCCGGGCTCGCCTGGGGAGTCTACCAGCAGACTAAATTCGAAGAGACGACGCCTCTGTGCCAAGTCAAAGAAGAATCCTAGTCACAGTCCTAAAGCCGAAAGCAAACAGCCCCAAGAGCACTTTGTGGTAGGATCGGCCCTTCGCATATTACAACTAAACGTTGAAGGCCTATCTGCAGCCAAGCGAAGCCTTATCGAAGTCCTCGCCTTCCAACATTCGATTGATGTAATCTGCCTCCAAGAGACTCATATTGGCACAGAGGAAGCTGGCCGCTTCACCATCAAAGGCTTTGACCTCCTGTGCTATGTTCTACATGCTAAACATGGACGTGCCACCTATGTGCGTTCTGACATAGTTGAAGCAAATCACCTGATAACAACACATTTCTCAGACACCATAATCATTGGTGGCTTCCATATTGTCAATGTGTACAAGCCCCCTAATGCCAACTGGGATCTGCAGGTCTTACCCACCCTACCCCACCCTGCCATCTATGTGGGGGACTTTAACAGCCATCACCCTGACTGGGGGTACCCAGCAGTGGACAGTGATGGGAAGGCACTTTCAGACTGGGCATCCAGAAATGACCTCGCTTTGATATACGACCCCAAACAAAGAGGAACCTTCCACTCTGCTAGGTGGAAGGAGGACTATTCTCCTGACCTGTGTTGGGTCAGCTCTTTGAATGGGGAGCCATATCCTACACAGATCCTCATTCTTGATGATTTTCCACACAGCCAACACCGGCCCCTGCTTGTACACATTGGCCTACAACTTCCAGTCATATACAGCCCAAGGAAGATGCGCTGGAACTTCCGCAAAGCCAACTGGAAGAAATTCAGTGAAACTCTGGACCGGAGCGTTGTTACCATCCCACTCCACACCATCACTGTAGATGAAGCATACAACCGCTTCTGCAGCGCAATCTTCAAGGCTGCCCATACTGCAATCCCACGAGGCTACCGACCCCTCTATGTCCCATGTTTGGACGGAGAAAGTGCTGCCCTCCTACAATCCTATCAAACATCAGGGGACCCAGAGATAGCAGACCATCTCATTGAATCGCTAAATACAGCTCGGCGAAAGAAATGGGAGGAGACAGTTGCTGACCGGAGCTTTACCCACTCTAGCAGGAAATGTTGGAGCCTCATCCGTCGCCTAGGAGCTGCACAGAAGCCCCCTAGCCAAAGCCGAGCATCCGTCACACCCAACCAAGTTGCATCCCACCTACTGACTATCGCCAAAGCACCCCAAGACAAAGACACCAAAAGAGCAGTTACAACTGAGCTAAAAAAACACCAAAAAATGCCTGTAGAGGAAACGAACCCTGAACCCTTCGAGGCTGCTGAACTGGAGAAAGTCCTACAGAGCCTGAAATGTGGAAAGGCAGCAGGATACGATAACATCTTCCCAGAATTCATGAAAAATCTTGGCCCCCGAGCCCTAACCTGGTTGACACAATTCTACACAAGGATCACACAAACAAACTCGATCCCAAAGAAATGGCGGACAGCAAAGGTCATTGCCATCCCAAAACCTGGCAAAGACCACAAATTACCAGCAAGCTACCGCCCAATCTCCCTACTCAGCGTTCCTTACAAAATCATGGAGCGCCTAATTCTGCAACGCATTTCCCCAGAGGTAGAGGATATTCTAAGTGTGGATCAAGCAGGTTTCCGCAAGGACCGCAGTACAGGAGAACAAGTACTGGCCCTAACCACCTTCATCGAAAATGGCTTCGAGAGCAGACTGAAGACAGGGGCTGTGTTTCTCGACCTTACAGCCGCCTATGATACGGTCTGGCACAAAGGCCTCCTCCTGAAACTTATAAAGGCGATCCCTGCTTGGGCAACAGCAATTATAAAAACCCTGCTGACCAACCGAAGGTTCAGAGTCCACCTCAGTCAGAAGACAAGTGCATGGAGAATGCAGAAAAACGGACTCCCACAAGGCTCAGTTCTAGCTCCAACTCTGTTCAACCTCTACATAAACGACCTGCCTACTACAAAATCCCGCAAATTCACCTATGCAGACGACATCTGTTTGGCATTCCAAGCACCAGACTTTGAACCACTGGAACGGGTGCTCACGGAAGATCTTGCCAAACTGGACCAGTTCTGCAAAATCTGGCGCCTAAAACCAAGCCCAGCAAAAACCGTCTCCAGTGTATTCCATCTCCACAATGCAAAAGCTGCTAGAGAACTAAACATCCACCTGAGCGGACTCAAGCTTAAGCATGCCCCAAATCCAACTTATCTTGGAGTGACCCTTGATAGGACCTTATCCTTCAAGGAACATCTAAAGGGGACGGCTGCTAAGGTGAAAGTACGAAACAACCTGCTCTGCAAGCTCGCTGGTGCAAAATGGGGGGCGGCAGTCTCCACCCTGCGCACCTCAGCACTGGCCCTTTCATACTCTGTAGCAGAATATTGTGCCCCTGTCTGGTCCAGGTCATCTTACACACACCATGTAGACACCCAGCTCAACACAACCATGAGAACTATAACTGGAACAATCCGCTCAACACCACTCCCCTGGCTCTCTGTACTGTCAAACATAGCCCCTCCACACATCCGGCGAGCAGCATTAACTCAAAGGATGCTCCAAAAAGTTAAAGATTCTCCTCACTTACCAATCCATGCAGATATCTACACTCCACCCACTGCCCGACTTTCATCCAGACGGCCGATTTGGAAAAACCCTCCCCCAGCTGACTTTACCATCCAGACAGCTTGGCAAGAGGAATGGGAGACCAAGGAGGTCCCAAACAAACAGCTGGTGATAAACCCCAACCAACAGGTCCCGGGCACCAACCTCCCAAGGAGACAGTGGTCTACACTCAATCGCTTCAGGACTGGACATGGCCCCTGCTTGGCCAGCCTTTACAGATGGGGCAGTAGCCCTAGCCCACTGTGCGCATGTGGAGAGGAGCAAACAATGGAACACATCATAGAGGCTTGCCCGCTCCAAAGACTGGAAGGAGGATTACACACCCTCCATACAGCAAACCAGGAGGCAACTGCTTGGCTTAAGGACTTTGCATTCGCTAAATAAATACTCTGTATATATATCACGGACGCACGGATCGCCCCGGGGGTCTCCCGGGTCGGCGGACGGAGCCACGGTTTGCAGCGGGAGACGTTACAGCGGGGAGGAGCTAGTGCTAGCTAGCACTTGGCCGCCGCCCGGTGCTAATGGGAAACTCGACATACCGGGAGCTGTAGCGAAAACGACGCGGTGCCGGGCTGGAGTTTAGGCGGCGTGAAAGAAATATAAGACAGAATAATAAAGAGCGATGGCAAGAACCAAGCAGACCGCCCGTAAAATCTACTGGAGGAAGAACCCCCCCCCCCACCAGGGCTGCTCGGAGAGGCGCTCCGGCCACCGGCAGAGTGAAGAAGCCTCGCCGTCACAGGCCCGTGGCTCTGAGAGAGATCCGTCGCTGCCAGAGATCCACGGAGCTGCTCATCCGCAAGCTGCCCGTCCAGCGCCTGGTGAGGGAGATCGCTCAGGACTTCAAGACCGTCCTGCGTTTCCTGAGCTTTGCCGTCGTGGCTCTGCAGGAGACCAGCGAGACCCACCTGATGGTCTCTTCTTCGCTAAGGGGGTCACCATCATGCCCAAAGACTTCCAGCTGGCCCACTGCATCCGCGGAGAGAGAACTTAGACTTTCTGCTGCACATTCACCAACCATAATACTCTGCACTGTGTGTCTATATATATACATTTATAGTAATATGGACATATGTTTACTAGATGTTGTTTTTTCTTGCCTTCTGATTGTTGCTCTGAGTGTTGCTATCCCTATGCTGTTGCAATCCTGGAATTTCCCCATTGTGGGACTAATAAAGGCTTATCTTATCTTATCTTACCTCTCTGGTGGGGAAGGAGCCTGAGCTGGTGTACGAAGTTGAGCGATACCGGCTAGATATAGTCGGCCTCACCTCAACACACAGCTCCGGTTCCGGAACCAGTCTCCTGGAGAGGGGCTGGAGCTTGGCCTTTTCTGGAGTTGCCCCGGGTGAGAGGCGACGAGCAGGGGTGGGTATTCTTGTATCGCCCCACCTTGCTGCCTCTATATTGGAGTTTTCCCCGGTGGACGAAAGGGTTGCTTCCCTGCGCCTTCGGGTTGGGAAACGGGTCCTGACCATCATTTGTGCCTATGCACCAAATGATGTTTCAGAGTACCCACCCTTTTTGGAGTCTGTGACTGGGGTGCTGGAGGGTGCTCCTCCTGGAGACTCCATTGTCCTACTGGGGGACTTCAATGTGCACGTGGGCAACGACAGTGAAACCTGGAGGGGGGTGATTGGGAAGAACGGCCTGCCCGATCTGAACCCGAGTGGTGTTCAGTTATTGGACTTCTGTGCTAACCACAGTCTGTCCATAACGAACACCATGTTCAAGCATAAGGGTGTCCATATGTGCACCTGGCACCAGGACACCCTAGGTCGCAGGTCGATGATCGATTTTGTTATCGTATCATCAGACCTGCGACCGTATGTCTTGGACACCCGAGTAAAGAGAGGTGCAGAGCTGTCAACTGATCACCACCTGGTGGTGAGTTGGATCCGATGGCAGGGGAGGAAGCCATTCAGACCTGGTAGACCCAAACATATAGTGAGGGTGTGCTGGGAGCGTCTGGCTGAGGCCCCTGTCCGGGAGGTCTTCAACTCCCACCTCCGGAAGAACTTCAACCACATTCCGAGGGAGTCTGGAGACATGGAGTCTTAATGGGCCATGTTCTCCACCGCTGTTGTTGAAGCGGCGGCCCAGAGCTGCGGCCGCAAGGTGGTCGGTGCATCTCGTGGTGGCAACCCCCGAACCAAGTGGTGGACACCAGTGGTGAGGGGGGCCATTAAGCTGAAGAAGGAGTCCTATCAAGCTTGGTTGGCTTGTGGGACTCCCGAAGCAGCTGAGGTGTACCGGCAGGCCAAGCGGAGTGCAGCTCGGGTGGTTGCTGAAGCAAAAACCCGGGTGTGGGAGGAGTTCGGTGAGGCAATGGAACAAGACTTTCGGTCGGCTTCAAAGAGATTCTGGCAAACTGTTTGGCGGCTCAGGAGGGGAAAGCAGCTCCCTGTCCACACTGTGTATGGTGCGGATGGGACACTGTTGACTTCAACTGGGGATATCGTTGGGCGGTGGAAGGAATACTTCGAGGATCTCCTCAATCCCACTGATACGCCTTCCACAGAGGAAGCAAGGTTTGGGGACGAGGGGGATGACTCGCCTATCACAGGGGCTGAGGTCGCCAAGGTGGTTAAAAATCTCCTTAGTGGCCGGGCCCCAGGGGTGGACGAGATTCGCCCTGAGTACCTCAAGGCCCTGGATGTTGTTGGGTTGTCATGGTTGACACGCCTCTGCAACATTGCGTGGAGGTCGGGGGCAGTGCCTTTGGCATGGCAAACCGGGGTGGTGGTTCCTCTCTTCAAAAAAGGGGACCGGAGGGTGTGCTCCAACTTTAGAGGGATCACACTCCTCAGCCTCCCTGGGAAGGTCTATGCCAAGGTACTGGAGAGGAGAGTCCGGCCGTTGGTCGAACCTCGGATTCAGGAGGAGCAATGTGGTTTTCGTCCTGGCCGTGGCACATCGGACCAGCTCTTTACCCTCTCGAGAATTCTTGAGGGTACGTGGGAGTTTGCCCAACCAGTTTACATGTGTTTTGTGGACTTGGAGAAGGCGTTTGACCGCGCCCCTCGTGGATTTTTGTGGGGGGTGCTTCGGGAGTATGGGGTATCAGACTTGTTGTTACGAGCTATTCGGTCTCTGTATGACCGTTGTGAGAGTTTGGTTCGTATTGCCAACTCTCGGTTGGAGTCATTCCCAGTGAGAGTTGGACTCCGCCAGGGCTGCCCTTTGTCACTGATCCTGTTCATAATTTTTATGGACAGGATTTCTAGGCGCAGCCAGGGAATGGAGGGTGTCATGCTTGGTGACCACAGGATCTCATCGCTGTTGTTTGCAGATGATGTTGTCCTGTTGGCTTCATCCAGCAATGACCTACAGCTCTTGCTGGGACGGTTTGCCGCTGAGTGTGAAGCGGCTGGAATGAGAATCAGCACCTCCAAGTCCGAGTCCATGGTCCTCAGCCGGAAAAAGGTGGATGGTCCTCTCCGGGTTGGGGACAGGCTCCTGCCCCAAGTGGAGGAGTTTAAGTATCTTGGGGTCTTGTTCACGAGTGAGGGGAGAATGGAGCGAGAGATCGACAGACGGATTGGAGCAGCATCTGCAGTGATGCGGACGTTGTACCGGTCTGTTGTGGTGAAGAGGGAGCTTAGTTCTAAGGCAAAGCTGTCGATTTACCAGTCAATCTATGTTCCTACTCTGACCTATGGTCACGAGCTTTGGGTAATGACCGAAAGAACGAGATTGCGGATACAAGCGGCTGAAATGAGCTTTCTCCGTAGGATTGCTGGACTCACCCTCAGAGATAGGATGAGGAGCTCAGTTATCCGGGAGAGGCTCAGAGTAGAACCGCTGCTCCTCCACATTGAAAGGAGTCAGTTGAGGTGGTATGGGCATCTGATTAGGATGCCTCCTGGACGCCTCCCACTTGAGGTGTTTCAGGCACGTCCCACTGGGAGGAGACCCCGGGGCAAACCCAGGACTCGGTGGAGAGACTATGTCTCCCAGCTGGTCTGGGAACGCCTTGGTATTCCCTCTGAAGAGCTGGAGCTGGTGGCTGGGGAGAGGGAAGTCTGGGCTTCTCTGCTTGAACTGCTGCCTCCGCGACCCGGACCTCCGGAAAAGCGGTAGAAGATGGATGGATGGATGGATGGAGATTTCTGACTTGGTTTCAGATTTAGGAGATCGTCCCATGGTTGGCTAGTGGGGAGGGAAGGGAAGCTTGGAAACAGAGAAGAGGCACAATGCCTAAGTTGGAAGTAACGGAACAGATGGGATGCAGACAAGTTATAGGTTGACATCACATCTGAAAATGTGGAAAAAATACTGTCTTTGTATAGATCCCTGAATTGCTTTAGGCTGCGACTCTGCCAAATCGTGAAAGTGGTGAAAGTGATATCAATAAGGGATGGAGGAAACAGATGATTTTGTGTTACAGGTGTAAGAGTTGATGGTGACAAAAGTTTAAAATGGCATCTAAATTGAGCCCAAATCTGAAGGGTGAAGAGCACCACGGGGCTACTTGTAAAGTTGGATGGATTAAAAGGTAGAGAGGAGGAGAGCAGAGCCAATAGGGAAGAAGAAGAAAGTGACTGAGCCTCCAGCCTACCCCATAATAATCCCGGACAGTGAAACCAATGGATCAGTTTGTGAAAATGCGCTGACCAATAATAAAACAGAAAATTAGGTAATGCAAGACCGCCATCGAGTTTAAGTTTTTGCAAGAGTGAATACTAAACTCTAGGAGTTTTACCACCCTACAAAAAAGTTTGTAACAATTTGATCAAGGGATTTGAAAAACTTTTTAGGTAAAAACAAAGGAATATACTGAAACAAAAATAGAAATTTAGGCAATAAGGTCATTTTCACTGCATTAATTCTACCTTTCAAAGACAATGGTAGAGAATTCCACCTCTGCAAGTCTGCCTTGACCCGACTCATCAGTGGAGAAAAAATAGCAGCAAAAAGAGAGGTTGGAGTGCGGGTCACGTTGATCCCCAGGTATCTAAACCCCGACAAGCTAAGTTTAACCCTTAGATGCATAAGTGAGGTAACAATGACCGCTGCAGTTGTTTGTTTTTTTTTTTTGCAATATCTTTGTAATTTGAATTTTTTATCATTTTAATCTTCCATATCATTTAATCTTCCATAATCTTCCATCTTCCATTTAATCTTCCATGTATTCCTCATGTCTTTGACATGAGGCCATTTGGATTTGTATCTAATTGTTATATTTTTTAAGTACTTGCATTTTTTGTATCAGTACCACACTATTCATTGGTGTGTTGCAAGGTCAAGCTGCAGCTGAAGAAATTCCATCATGCTAGACAACCTGGAAAGGCACGGATTGACACCAGCAAGATGGCTCAACCAGAACTTGTTGAGCAGTTTGCCTCCACCTTTGAGAAGGAACTTGGTGTACCACAAGAAGGAGAATCTGCAAAGCAGAAGTGGGAAGAGCTGCTAAACACCATCCACCGCACAGCCTTGGCTACCTTTGGGAGGAAGACCTCGAAGTCACAGGACTGGTTTGATGCCAAGTTGACCGAGATGACCCCCGTCATTGAAGCCAAGCGCTCAGCACTTGCTGAGTACAAGAAGTACCCAAATGAGAAGAATCTCCAGATTCTCAGGGCTGCGAGAAGCAAAGTTCAGCAGACTGCTCGGCGCTGTGCCAACGAGTACTGGACTCAGCTCAGCCAAGACATTCAAACCGCTGCCATAACAGGGAACATCCGTGGTATGTACGATGGCATCAAGAAAGCACTTGGTCCGGCTCAGAGCAAGAAGGCCCCCCTCAAATCCTCCACTGGGGAGATGATCACAGAAAAGAACAAGCAGATGGAGAGATGGGTGGAACACTACTCCGACCTCTACTCCCAGACAGAACACCGTGACACCGTCAGCCCTTGATGCCATCGACTGCCTGCCATCCATGGACGAACTTGACGCTGAGCCAACCATCGACGAACTCAGCAAGGCCATTGATAGCTTGGCCGCTGGCAAGGCACCCGGCAACGACGGCATACCCCCCGACCTGATCAAGCACTGCAAGACCGCCCTACTGCTGCCATTGCATGACGTCCTCTGCCAGTGTTAGAAGGAAGGTGCCGTACCACAGGACATGAGGGACGCCAAGATCATCACCCTCTACAAAAACAAAGGGGAGAGAAGCGACTGCAACAACTACAGGGGCATCTCCCTCCTCAGCGTTGTTGGCAAAGTCTACGCACGAGTTGTTCTTGTTCATCTACAGAAGCTTGCCGAACGTGTCTATCCCGATTCACAGTGTGGCTTCCGCGCTGAGCGATCGACGGTAGACATGATATTCTCCATCCGCCAACTCCAGGACAAATGCAGAGAACAGAACATGCCCCTGTACGTCGCCTTCATCGACCTCACCAAAGCGTTCGATCTGGTCAGCACAAAAGGCCTTTTCAAGATCCTGCCAAAGATAGGATGCCCACCAAAGTTGCAAAGCCTCATTGAATCGTTTCACACCAACATGCAGGGGATAGTGCAGCACGATGGCAACGTCTCAGAGCCTTTCAACATACGCAGCGGAGTGAAACAGGGCTGTGTACTTGCGCCAACCCTCTTTGGGATTTTCTTTGCTATGCTCCTGAGGCATGCCTTCAGCACAGCAACAGAGGGAATCTACCTGCACACAAGATCTGACGGCAGGCTTTTCAACCTCGCCCGCATGAAAGCCAGAACCAAAGTACGCGAGGCTCTAATCAGAGACATGCTGTTCGCAGACGACGCTGCAGTCGCAACCCACACACAGCAGGAGCTTCAGACCCTTATGGACCGCTTCTCCCAGGCATGCAAGGACTTCGGGCTTACCATCAGCCTGAAGAAGACTAACGTCTTGGCGCAAGGCACGGAAGCACCACCAACCATCACCATTGATGACTACGAGCTGGAGGTCGTGAATCAGTTCACGTACCTGGGGTCCACGATCAGCAACAACCTCTCCCTTGATACAGAGATCAACAAGAGGATTGGAAAATCAGCCTTCACACTCGCTCGCCTCACCACACGAGTGTGGGAGAATCCCAAACTCTCTGTCAAGATGAAGATGGCAGTGTACAATGCCTGCGTCATCAGCACACTGCTCTATGGGAGTGAGACGTGGACAACATACGCCCGGCAGGAAAAGAGACTGAACTCCTTCCACTTACGCTGCATTCGCCACATCCTGGACATATCCTGGCAGGACAAAGTGCCCAACACAGAAGTTCTGTCCCGCGCCGGCCTTCCCTCCATGTTCACTCTACTCAGACAGCGCAGGCTCCGCTGGCTAGGCCACGTTCACCGTATGGAGGATGGCAGAATCCCCAAAGACGTCCTCTATGGAAAACTGCCAACTGGCAAGAGAGACGTTGGCTGCCCACAGCTGCGTTTTAGAGACGTCTGCAAGAGAGACATGAAGGCCCTGGAGATCAACACAGAGCGCTGGGAAGACCTTGCAACGGACCGCTCCAAATGGAGAGGCACCCTGACCAGACAGCTCAAGGCGGGTGAAGAGAGACTGACTGCTGCTGCAGATGAAAAAAGGACCTGCAGGAAGAACCGCCACAGACCCAGCAGCACGGAGACCACCCACAAGTGCGACCTGTGTGACAGGGACTGCCATTCGCGCATCGGCCTGTTCAGCCACAGGCGGTACTGTTCCAGCAGAGTTGACGTTTAGGATTCTCTTCCATGGTCATCATAGACCGACGGAGGCCGACGATGACCACACTATTCCATATGTGGGGTCAAAATGACCCCAAGCATTTCTCAAAGCTGTCCCTTTGGAATTTCACCACGGTTATAAGTAACACTGTAGACGCTGCAATTAACATCACAGACTGGATGCCGAGGGTAAACAGACAGGGTAAACAGATGAGGACAATAGGTATTAAGATGGGAGAGATTACGGTAATATAGCAGGAAGGAGTAGGGAGTCCACCGAGAAATCAACCCCCCCACCCCCCACCCCATGAACAATATCAGTCAGACACAGAATAGGCTTCTGACGAGGCCTCCGAAGAGGAAGAGGAAATGGATGGGCCTATCGTGTCCAACAGAATGAGCCGGAAGGGCTCTTACTGGGCAGAGTTACCTCTCAGCCAGGGCAGAACACCAAAGCACAATATTGTGAGAAGCCGGCCAGGACCAGCACCTGGACTTACCACCATCTCACCAAAAGATGCATGGAGGCTGTTTATCACTGATAATATAATAGAAGAGGTGCCGAGATGCACAAATATGGAGGGACGAAGAGTAGCTGCAGGTAGAGGAAAGGAGTGGAAAAAGGTCAGCAAAGATGAACTCATGGCCTTCATTAGACTGACCATTCTTGCAGGAAGTGAGAAGAACTGGGATGTATCAATCCGTGAGCTCTTTGGGAGTCCTCTATATAACCCCATGTACAAGGCCACTATGTCAGTTGGACGATTTGAAGATATTCACCGATTCTTGCGCTTTGATGACAAGAGGACCAGAGCCACCCGACTGGAAACAGACCATTTGGCACCCTTCCGCTACGTATGGGACCTATTCCTGGTCAACTGCAGGCAGAGATTCATCCCCAGTGATTGTATCACAGTGGACGAACAACTTGTGCCATTCAGAGGGAGGACCAAGTTTATGCAATATATGAAGAGCAAGCCCGCGAAGTACGGCATGAAGATCTTCTGGGCTTGTGATGCAAAAACCCCCTACGCATTTGATGGGATTGTGTACACTGGGAGACAACCAGGGGAAGGAACCAGTAAGAATCTGGGTCTTTACATTGTCAGTCAGTTGTGCAGTGGACTCAGACACACAGGTCGCAACATCACCACAGACAACTTTTTCACCAGTGTGCCTCTTGCAGAGCATCTCCTGGAGAAGGGTCTGACTATTGTGGGAACACTGAGACAAAACAAGCCAGACATCCCTCCTGTGATGAAGGCTTCCAAGACCAGGGAGCTCTTCAGCACTGAATTTGGGTTCAATGGCAGCATGACCATGGTCAGCTATGTCGGAAAAAAGGAGAAGGCTGTTCTGCTCCTCAGCACAATGCACCACAGCAAAATGGTGGATGAAAACACCCAGAAAAAAAAAAAACAGAAGTGGTCCATTTCTACAACCAGACGAAAGGAGGTGTAGATATTGTGGACCAGATGGTTGGTACCTACACCTGTAAACGCCAAACGCAGAGGTGGCCCATGGTGCTGTGGTACAATGTGATTGATGTTGCCACCCTGAATGCCTACTCCTTTTTCAAGGCTTAGCACCCTGAATTCTGTGCAGGTATCACAAACACCCGGCGGCGCTTTCTTGCAGAGCACTCACATGAGCTTGTGATGCCTTATATGAGAATTCGACTGGAAGGTAACCCACGCCTACCAACCTACATCACTGCAGCAATGGAAAGCTGTGGGATGATAAAAGCTGCAATCCAGCCACATGAGGGAAACACACAGGGCCAACAGAAGAGGAAGAGGTGTAAGATGTGCACAAGAAAACAAGACCGCAAAGTCAGCAGTTGTTGTTGGAAATGCAATGACCCTGTGTGCAGTGCTCACAGCCAGAAAAGGATACTGTGTAACAGCTGCTCACAGTGAGCTCACAAACCCCTCACACCTTCACCTATTTACCACTCAGTATGTTTTCATTATTGCTGTGTACATATTGTATTCAACTTTTAGGTAATATTGTTTCAAGCATTATTTATTGTTGTAATTATAAGAATGTTAAATGCATGAGTGAACTGTGAGTGGGATAGTTTGTTTTTAGGGAGCAGTATCTCAATTTCGTTGCATTGTTTATTAGCAATGGAATGACAATAAAGGCACTTTGACTTTGACTTTACCTTTTTTTCCTTTCTGATTGTTTACCTTTTTTACCTTTCTGTGATAAAATGTTAATAAAAAGTAATAAATGAACATGTCAAACATGAAATAATTCTTTTGTTGACCAAAATATAATTTAAAATAATAATAATATAATAATAATAATAATATTCACCCAAAATATAATAAAAATAATCATCTTTAACCAGAATGAAAGAAATTTCTGAAGTTTACAGCATAAAATGCACTCATTCTAATTGGGGTCATTTTTGACCACACTCATGGAAGAGTGTAGGAATTGGTTAGTCATGCATCTAAGGGTTAAAAGGTATGTCAGATTGTTTAAGTAACAGAGCAGAGGAATTTATGGGATCGCATTCACTCTTAGAAAGACCGACTTTATAGCCAGAGAAAGAGCCAAACTGCTTTAAGAGGGATAATATTGGTGTAATACTAGTCAATGGATCTGATACATACAGGAGCAGGTCATCTGCATAAAGGGACAATTTCAGTTCAATAACAGATCGAGAGACACCATGAAAGAGTGAAAGAGAATTCAGAGCAATTGACAGCGGTTAAATGGCTAAGGCGAAAAGCAAAGGAGAAAGAGGACACCCTTGTCTAGTGCCACGCGATAATGTAAAATAAGTGGAGCGTCGTTAGTATAAATGCTAGTCTGGGGGGCAAGTGTAAAGAAGTCTAATCCATGATATGAATCTGTCACCAAATCCAAACTTATGGAGTGTAGTAAAAAGATAATTCCACTCAACTCGATCAAATGCTTTTTTGGCATCGACTGAGATAACCTCAGGGACCGAAGAGGAATTTTTGGAAAAAAATCACATTCAAAAGTGTGCGAACATTATAAAAGAGCTGGCAGCCTTTGATAAACCCATTTTGTCCTTCTGATATAATATTAGGAAGAATCTTTTCAAGATGAATTGCTAATATTTTAGCTAAAATTTTGGCATCAACGTTCAATAGGGACAAAGGTCTGTAAGAGGTGCATAATTCAGGGTCCTTGTCCCACTTCAATAGAAGGGCTGTGGAGGCCTGAGTCAAGGTTGGTGGCAGTGAACCTCGTTCAAAGGACTCGTTGTACACTGAAATGAGTAGAGGAGCAAGTTTATCTGTGTATTTAAAAAAAAAAAAAAAAACTCAACACCAAATCCATTGGGGCCAGGGGCCTTAGTACTTTGCATTGGTTTAACGGCTGCTGTAATTTCTTGCAAACTAAAGGGAGCATCAAGCTCACTAGCCACATCCAGGTCAACAGTAGGTACACTGAGATTTTTGAAAAAGGAAGTCATTTCTGCTGTTTCAGGTGGAGATTCAGATTCATAAAGAGAGGAGTAAAAGGAATTAAAAACTGAATTGATAGTATTTGGGTCAGAAGTGATTGAACTGGTAGAGTCTCTAATTCTGGGGATCAATCGAGATGTGGCTAGTCTTTTTAATTGATGAGCCAACAACCTGCTCGATTTATCACCATATTCATAATAATTGACATGGGAGGATAGTAAAAGACATTCAGCATCTGCTGTTGTTATCAGATGGAGCTCCCACTGTAAACTGAGCCAACACTTCAACAAGGTCGGGCTTGGGTTAACTGAATTTAATTTGTCTATATCTGAAATTTTTGGTGTGAGCTCTGGCACTTTTGCCTTGCGGATTTTATTATTGTACGCTGAATAAGAAATGATTTGTCCACACAAATATGCTTTGAGTGACTCCCATAATAACGAAAAACTGATAGAGTCTGATTTGTTTTAGGACTATGAAATCGTCCATTGAGGGGGATAAAAATGCATTAAATGCATCATCAGGTAACAACTGTGAATTAAACCTCCAAGGTGAAGAAAAACGAAGCTAAAAGACTTTTGTGTAAAGTTAAGTTAGGGGGCGTGATCTGAAACAACAATTGGGTAGTATTTAGAAGTGGTTATCTTAGAAAGAAGAGAGCTGTCAACAAAAAAGTAACCAATGCGAGAATTTGTTTGATGTACTTGTGAAAAAAAGAAAACTCCTTAGCTTGAGGGTTACAGAACCTCCAAGGATCAACAAACCCCTTTTTGAACATGAAATTCAATTCAATTCAATTCAACTTTATTTATATAGCGCCATTTCACAACAACAGTCATCTCATAGCACTATCAACTGTAGGGGGAACCCCCACAGTTGCAGAAAGACCCCAGCAATTAGGCGATCCCCTGTGAGCAAGCACTTGGCGACGGTGGAGAGGAAAAACTCCCTTTTAACAGGAAGAAACCTCCAGCAGAACCAGGCTCAGGGAGGGGCAGTCATCTCCAGCGACTGGCTGGGGGGTGAGGGGATAGAGAAGAAGAAAAGAACAGACATGTAGAGAGCAAACAGCACGATGGGGACTCAATCTATGGGAGAGAACAAACAAATGTTAATGACCAGCAAAAAAAATATTTCATTGAGAGTGAGAAAAGGAGTGAGGCCCAGTGCATTACTGGAGGTCCCCCGGCTGACTAAACCTATTAGCAGCATAACTAAGGGAGGGTTCAGAAACACATGATCCCTCCCTAATTGTAGGCTATATCAAAAAGGTAGGTTTTAGCCCTATTCTTAAAAACAGAGATCGAGTCTGACTCCCGAATCCAGATTGGCAGCTGATTCCACAGGAGAGGAGCTTGATAACTGAAGGCTCTGCCTCCCATTGTACTTTTGGACATTCTAGGTATTACAAGTAATCCTGCATTTTGGGAGCGTAGTGCTCTGTTAAGATAATATGGTAGTATCAGATCTTTTAAATAAAAAGGAGCCTGATTGTTTAGAGCTTTGTAAGTAAGAAGAAGGATTTTAAACTTAATTCTAAACTCTATGGGAAGCCAATGAAGGGAGGCCAGAACCGGAGAGATATGATCTCTCTTTCTAGTACCTGTTAAAACTCTTGCTGCAGCATTTTGGATCAGCTGAAGACTTTTTAAAGATGTTTTAGGACAGCCTGATAATAAAGAATTACAATAATCTAATCTCGAGCTAACAAAAGCGTGGATCAGTTTCTCAGCATCACTCTGAGACAAGATGCTCCGAATCTTGGCAATATTACGCAAATGATAGAAGGCAGTCTTAGAAACAAATTTAATATGTGAATTGAAGGACAAATCCTGATCAAAAATAACTCCAAGGTTCCTCACAGAGCTATTAAGAGAAAGAGTAACCGCATCCAAACTGAAAGTTTGATTTGGAAAGGAATTTCTACGGTTTTTTGGACAACAAGAATGACTTCAGTCTTATCTGAATTTAATAGCAGGAAATTACAAATCATCCAAGCTTTGATTTCCTTAAAACAGGCTTCTAACTTGGCTAATTGATTACTATCATCTGGCTTCATTGACAGGTATAATTGTGTGTCATCAGCATAACAATGAAAATGTATACAGTGCTTTCTAATAATGTTGCCTAACGGAAGCATATATAAACTAAAAAGAGTAGGGCCTAGCACAGATCCCTGTGGAACTCCATGACTGAGCTTTGAGTTGAAAGAAAACTCATTATTTACATGAACAAACTGGAACCTATCAGATAAATAAGATCTAAACCACTGCAACGAAGTTCCATTAAGTCCAACATAGTGTTCTAATCTATCAAGTAGAATATTATGATCGATAGTATCAAAAGCTGCACTAAGGTCTAAAAGGACAAGTACAGAAACTAGTCCATTATCAGATGCAATGAGGAGGTCGTTAGTGACCTTTGCTAAGGCTGTTTCAGTACTATGATGGATTCTAAACCCAGATTGAAACTCTTCAAGTAAACCATTTCCCTGCAGGTGGTCAAATAATTGCGTAGCAACAACTCTTTCTAAGATTTTTGAAATGAAAGGGAGATTAGAGATTGGTCTATAGTTAGCTAAAGCTCCTGGATCTAGTGTTGGCTTTTTGAGTAAGGGTTTAATTACAGCCGTTTTAAAAGCCTGCGGTACATGGCCTAAAGTTAATGAAGAATTGATTATATGAAGAATAAGGCTACCAATAAGTGGGAAGACTTCTTTAAATAACCTGGTAGGAATAGGGTCTAAAAGACAAGTTGAAGGTTTGGATGAGGAAACTATTTTGTCTAACTCACAAGTCCTGACTAGTAAGCTCTAAGGGAATGCTAGGATTGACAGAGTCCTGACTCTTTGTCAACCTGGCTACAGTACTGAAAAGAAACCTGGGATTATTCTTGTTCTCTTCTATTAATGCAGAGTAATAACTCGTTCTAGCTTTTCTAAGAGATTCTTTATAAATTAAAAGATGATTTCTCCAAGCTAAATAGATTTCATCTAAATTAGTGGAGCGCCATTTTCTTTCTAATTGACGAGTCTTCTGTTTTAAGCTACGAGTTTCTGTGTTGAACCAAGGAGTTAGAAATCTCTGATTAGACTTTTTCTTTTTTAAGGGGGCCACCAAGTCTAGAGTCTGATGCAGAGAAGCTGAAACACTATCCACCATGTTATCAATTACAGAAGGAGCAAGCTGTCTATAGCTTATTTCCGTTGTGTTGACACATGGCATAGAGGAAACAATCTGCATAAATTTGGTAACAGCATCATCTGAGAGGCATCTACTGTAATAATATTTTTCTTTAGGAGCCAAATAGTCAGAAATAGTAAAATCAAAGGTTAACAGACAATGGTCTGACAGTACAGGGTTATGAGGAGACACTACAAGATTTTCTATTTCTATGCCATATGTCAGAACAGGGTCCAATGTATGGTGGAGGTAATGAGTAGAATTTCCTACTTTCTGAGAAAACCCAATCGAGTCTAATATTGAATTAAATGCCACATTAAGGCAGTCACTATCTACATCCACATGTATATTAAAGTCCCCTACTATAATTATTCTATCAGATTTCAGCACTAAATCAGCTAAGAAATCAGCAAATTCGGATAAAAATTCTGAGTAGGTTGATGGGGGACGATAAACTATGGCAAATAAAATTGGGTTTAACCTAAAATTGCTAAAGTGCCCAATACTGAGGACCAGGCCCTCAAAGGAATTATAACATGTTTTTTGCTTTACATTAACTAGTAATTTGGAATGGTAAATTGTTGCTACTCCTCCTCCACGACCAGAACTTCTGGGATTTTGACAGTTTAAATAACCAGAGGGAGTTGATTCATTTAAACCAACATAATCCTCTTGCCCTAACCAAGTCTCTGTAAGGGAAATTAAATCAATCTGATGATCAATTAACAGATCATGGACTAACAGAGACTTGGGAGTTAGAGACCTAATATTTAATAAACCACATTTAATTTTTAAATTATGAGGAGGAACAGAGGCCAATTCATTCAATTTAGAGGTTTTATGTTTAATTTGAGTTTTACCAATATTTTGCTTTATCACTTTGGGATGCTTATGCATTATATTTTTATTTGAAATCTGAAATTGACTTGGACATGGAGGATTGGGTCAAAGTGTGGGGGTTTGAATGGTCTAGAGAAGGATTAATAATGCAATTCAGATCACCACCCAATATCAAAAGGTGGGTGTCCAAGACTGGGAGGGTACTAAACAATCTATTGGTAACATTTGGGTCATCGAAATTGGGTGCATTGTGGTGACACTAGACACAGCGGGTGGACATTCCTTTCACATCCAGAAGCAGGAAGAGGGGCAGAACAATGGACTGAAGAGGGTAGACCTCCAAGGAGTAACTAGACAGACAATGAGGGCAGGGGGGTGAATGTATGGTCAGGAATGTCGCAAGTGTTATGTTAATGTGTCACACATTCTCTTTGTACACACACAAGCATAATGTACTAGCACAGCTCTTTATGCATACCATTTTTTTTTTTTTTGTTACTTATTTGTACCCGTAGGTAGACTTGGTTTGCAGTCTGGTGACAAGCCACCAGCTGCTGGTCGCTGCGTGCGCGAGCGCCCTAAACCTACATGTTTTTGGTATGCGGGAGGAAACCGGAGAAATCCCGGAGTAAACCCGCGCAACACGGGGAGAACATGCAAACTCCACACAGCTCACTGTTGGTTGGGGGCTGGGATCGAACCCACGATCTCATGATCCCCGCGATCCCCCGGCCGAGAGTAAAACTGTGCTGCCACAGTGCTAAACCACTGCGCCACCGTGCAACCAATGCAGCCATTAAAGCTAAATAAGCAGAATGCAGAGAGAGTTGAGAAATTCTCCTACCAGACACTCGGCCCCAGCGGGCAACGCTGGGGTCCACCAGCTGTATTTATGTTAGAGGGTCAATAAAGAACCTGTGTTGACCTACGCTCGTGCCTCGCCTCCACATCCTTCCCTTACACCCTCTACATTGGTGACCCCGACGTGAAATGGACTATCTCTCCCTTTCTCCACATTGGTGACCTGATGGAGATGAACTGTCTCTCCCTTTTGCCACACACCACATGGTGACCTGACGTGGGATGACTGTCTGTTCCCTTTCACCAAGCTGTGGTTTCCAGACACTGGGGATTGCCTACATCCTTCACATCCACACTGGAGCGCGCTCACCTTATCCTCTCTCCCCGATGGCGACCTCCAGGGCCGGACAGAGAGTGTAGTGCTGGGACAGAGACACACGAGGATCAGCGACACGAGCAACGCACAGAAACAGCCTGAACGGGGAAGATCATCGGCGCCGTCTGCGTTGATTTCTATCAAGCTCCCCGACCCTGACTCACCTCCCGACAGCAGACTTTCTATGCACAGAAGCCCCACGCACACACCGCAGGATTACGAGGACAGCACAACTTCCAGCTATGTGGTCACTGCGCCAGGCACGCGCCACGCACCAGGGACAAACCAGCTCCACAGACTTATACATTGTCCTCCGCCACTGCACATGCCCAAGAAACACGGCCGATCGCCATCCTCGGAACCTTTAGGGCTGCTCATGCACCTGAAGCAGACATGCGGCCTGCACATGGGACTTTGTATGGGTTTCTCAGCCACGGCACACAACAGGAATTTACTCAATTGCTTTCCCCGATGACTTTAGGGCTGCTTCCGCACCTAAAGCCAAACCACCAAGTCCCTCACACAGCTTCAGTATTTTTTCACAGCCGCTACACATCCTCGGAGAATTTGGCCATTCGCCTTCCCCACATCCTCGCAGGACCGAGCCGCAAGAGGAGTCAGAGACTTAATTTTTTTCACAGCCGCTGCGGATCACCGCCAGGTTTACCGGGAAAGTCCCTCACCATGGCAGATCCACACGCAATTTTTGCGCGGCCAAAACACTTTTGACGTCCCAGGCCAGCACTCACTTATTCCTATCCACCTCCCCCTCCTCCTCCACATCATTCTTCCTGCACCTCACTCCCTAAAGCCGGCCGATCGCCGGTTTGTTCCATTACGCACAACGCACACTGGACCCCGTGCGCCCACGAACCATGGCTGTCACGTGTTGGAACTTGGAGTGGAGCAGACAGTGTTTTTCACCCCTCCCTCTTTCCCCCCACAGACTTACATGCCCTCCGACACTCCTCACCAGACAGTTCGACTGGAGCGGCAACCCCCCGCTGCAGCCTCCTCTGGTGGCAGGGGGGGTCACAGCCCTTTCTGGGCGTTCGGGGGGGGGCTGTGAGGTGACACTAGACACAGAAGGTGGACTTTCCTCTCACACCCAGAAGCAGGAAGAGGGGCTGAACAATGGACTGAAGGGGGTAGTCCCCCAAGGAGTAACTAGACAGACAATGAGGGCAGGGGGGTGAATGTATGGTCAGGAATGTCGCAAGTGTTATGTTAATGTGTCACACATTCTCTTTGTACACACACAGGCATACTGTAAGACACTAGCACAGCTCTTTATGCATACCATTAAAGCTATATAAGCAGAATGCAGAGAAAGTTGAGAAATTCTCCTACCAGACACTCGGCCGCTGGGGTCCACCGGCTGTATTTATGTTAGAGGGTCAATAAAGAACCTGTGTCGGCCTACGCTCGTGCATCGCCTCCACATCCTTCCCTTACACCCTCTACAGCATAAACATTTACCAACAATACAGGGTTGTGGTGCAGCATACCTGCAACAATTAAGTATCTTCCATTTTTGTCAGTTATTATCTTAGAGGGGGAAAAATGGACTCTCTTATTGGTCAAAATTGCAACCCCTCTAGCCTTGGAATCAAAATTTGAATGAAACACGTCCCCAACCCAAGGTCATCTGAGTCTGAATTGGTCTCTATTATGCAAATGAGTCTCCTGAAGGAAAGCTATATTTATAAATATTTTATATAAACGCTTAATATGTGGAAATATTTTTGATTGCTTAATTGGATTATTCATGCCTTTAACATTCCAGCTTAAGAAACTAATGGTCGATCCAGTATGAATGTTATGTGAATTGGTACTGAGTATCACGGAGCTTTCCCCTTACCCTAGTCTTGCCCCTCATGACTGGGGTAAGGGGAAAAAGGGAAGAAAAAAGGGAAACAAAATAAAACAAAAAAGCTTCCATACACACAGAGACAAAACCCAAGAACCCACAGCCCAAATACCCACCCTCCCACCCACACACATAACTGCACATATAGTGTTCCCATCTCCGAACGATAAGAGCAATTGTGCCGATTCCAAAAGGAGCCATACTCACAAAGAGTTGCTTTTGACTGAGTAGCTAAGCTAACTTAGAAGTGCCTGCAGAGATAGAACTTAAGTTTGAAATATATTGCACACAGTAATCGACAATCTGAAATAATATGACAGCTATAAGCTGCTGAATAAAATAGAAACAAATAATGTTATTTTATTCCATAGCATGGCTACAGTAATCAAGGAGAAAAAAATAATATGGATATATTTAACCTGGAATGACATGAATAGAAAAAAAAATATTGTAACTCTCCTGTAGTTAACAGTATTGCTCATATAGGCAGTCAATTTCCTGGAGTGAATTGTGATATAGAATCATATTTGTTTAATTCACTCACTCACAAAGGAAACTAAGATGTAATCTTATTGGATGAGTTCTTAATGAATGCCATGGCTTCCTCTGGTGATGTAAACTGTCGCTGCTGGCATCTGTATGTTATGCGCAACCAGGCAGGATATAGCAGACCAAATCTGACTCCCTCGATCTCAAGCAGCTGGCGGCCAACATCACTGAAGGTGGGGTGGGCCCGCGCCATCTTAGGGGTGTGGTCCGGGAAGTCGAAGATGGTCACATTATGGAGTTTTTGACATAATTACTGGCCCAGGGAACACGCACACAGGCTCAGGTGAGATTCAAAGGCTTTATTCAACAACAAGAGATGTATGGGTGCGTGTATGTGGAATGTGAATGGTCTGTGGGTGAACGAGGAGTGCCGGGGGCAGAATGGCACGCCGTGCAGCCAGGCAACCCTATGGACAGAGCAGAGACAGGGATATGAGTTAACAGTATTGCTCATATAGGCAGTCAAAAACCTCGGTACATTAACCCCATGCAGGGTTAATATACCGAGTGTTGCTTACTTGCAGATGTTACGGTGGCTGGCATTGGCAAAGGAACCCTTGCCTGGGAGACAGCGCCCTGCTGTGCGCTCGGCGAGGGATGGATGAGGAGGAAGAGTAGGTGGCGAGGACGGGAGGAATCCGCCGCCAGGGAATCCACCTGTGCACAGGGGAGAGACTGGAAGACAGGTGAGTGAAAATACAGCTTACTTGCTGGTAGGAGATGCTGCAGGTCGGGAAGGAGCGATCCTGCAGAGGGATTGAGGGCGTTGATTAACAGACGGCTCCAGACCGATGTTCTGGGCCGAGTGGGTTAAATAGTCTGTGATTGACAGGTGTGCGCGCAGCTGAGGCAGATGACTGGGGACGGCGAGTTGTGAGAGTTTTATCTGCTGCAGCGCTCTGGCTGTCCTGAGGATATCGTCACAGTCTGTCTAGTAGTGAAGCTTTGCCACAATAATGCGGGGGAAACCTCCAGGTTTCGGCTTCGGCATAAGAGACCGGTGGGTACGATCCACAAGTGGTTCCTCATCCAAACAGAAAGCCTCCCTCAGTAGTTTGGATACACTGGCCGTGGACAGGGGGTTGGGGTCATCCTCCAGGACACCAATAATCCTTACATTCTGACAACGAGTTCTCAGCTCCAGATCTTCACATTTATTCCCCAGCCTCATGCATTCTTCAGAGAGATGTTCCACTTCATGCCGGAGAGCAACAATGTTGTTGGAGTAAGTGGAGAGAGAGTGCTCCACCTCAGTAACCGTAACTTTAAGCCTTGCGACGTCCGACTTCATGGAGGAAATACTACTGGACAGTTCTGTTTTCAGAGTGAGCAGTTCGGATTTGATAGACATTAAATTGTCACTCAGTGCTGCTTGAAGCTCGGTCTTAAATATCGCTGCAACCTCATTACGAAGGTTGGAAAGAATCTCCGTTTTGAGCACAGCAGTGTCTGCAGTCAGAGGTGGCATGTTGCAGGTGCTAGCAGGCGCAGCAGCATCACTGTGGGGCGGTGAGGCCGCATGTGCAACAGGCCACAGGCTAGGCTGAGAGATGTTTCTTGGCTTATTATGTTTTGGAGGCATTTTTGCAATAAAAAAAGCCAAGGTGACCAAGTCAAAAAAGCGTTAGTACAAGCTTAAACTGTAGAAGTGATGTGATTGGTGCTGTTTGAAAGAAAAAATAAATTAGCTCCGCATGAGCTCCCTCACATGCGTCTCACTCCATGTTTGCCGAGCTGGAAGTCCCTCATAAAGTCCGTTTTGCCACACATAAATACACTCCAACCATACTGAAATAGTGGAGGTGTGGTAGGCCGTTATCTGTGTGTCTGGACCCTCATTTGACAATAACTGAAGTTACAGTTTGGAGCTTTTAAATAAAATTGTTTGACAAATGAACACGTCAATTGAGAAAGACACTTTATCATGTACAGCTGAAACCAGAAGTTTACATACATTGTATAAAAATTAGTGGTGTGGGGTGATTAAAGTTCTTTAACCGTGATTAATCATTTGAAGTGGTGAGTTAATGGCGATTAATAATGTGATTAATTGCATGTTTTCTTTTCAAATGCAGTATACCTTAAGTTGGTAATTTTTCAAGTTTCTCATACTGTTATAAACACGGGAGTGGACAAATATGTGTGCTTTCTTCACCTGCAGGTTTATTAAAGCTTTCAGCATATCCAAAATGATAAAAACGATCCAGAATAGTCTCCAAAAAATCCTCAAAACTAGTATTGCATGTGCAAACAACAGAATTCCTGTGCTCAATAACGTCACTGCAACATTATTGACTGATCCAACTCAGCAACCAGCTCCACTCCCATAGCAAACATCCACCCCTTTTACACAGCTGAACACAAAACAATGGACCTCGTGTGTCATAACAGACACAATGTTCATTCTAGCAGAAAAATTGTAAACATATACACACAACTGTCTCACCACGATGATGTCACCAAGCATGCCGCAAAATCAGGGCATGGGAGTGAGTGGACATTACTAACACAGACTGAGAATTAGAGAATCTTATACTGCTACTCACCTGCAGACAGTTGGACCTAAAGCTGTGAGGATGAAACAGGCAGAGTGTCTGTTCGTGTCAGCTGCTAGCAGCCGCTACATTTGTAGCACGTAGCTGTTTAAAGTGCTAGCCGGCTAGCTGGCTTCCAAAGAGGAAGAACAACTGACATCCAGGTTTTGGAGGAGGCTATGACAATTATCCTGGTGAGAGCTCCAACAGATAATGTTGTAAACGTAAATATGACAGCATTTTGGGGATTTCCACGGCTGTGATCCAGCTTGTTGGACTTCACGATATCTGTATGCATGAGCAGTGTCTGTATGGTGCAGAGCAGCTACGGAGCTATGAAGTGCAGCTAAGCAAAAAAAGTACTGTTCGTGCTTTCTGTTGTTAACTGCGGTTAACCGCAATCACAAAGTTTGTTGCTGGTAATGGGAACAATTAACACAATAACATCGACACCACTAATAAAAATATACATAACCTTTTTTTTTTCTCACTGTCAAACATTAAATCAGACTAAATTTATCTACCCCAACAGTACAATCTAGTATTGTAAGACCAGATGAACTTTATCCACACATGACATAATTTCAAAGGTCTTCAGATAAGGCTCCCCAAAAATATCTTGGAAAAATAATCCAAGAGGCAGAAGAATTCTTCGCAAACCTGTATTTATTAAGTATTGTGGCAGACAAATACAGAACAAAATGCACAGAGTTCCCCCCACTGGCAAAGGAGGATTGGGTCCAACTGCCTGAGCAGCTCCTTATATACTCAGACCCTATAGTGAGGAAACCACCTGTCCTTTCCTTTACTTGTACATCAAGGCTCTGTGTTCTTCAATGTTCTCACCCCTTGCACTTAGGTGTAACTCTGGGGACTTATGCCCCACACAAGATGGACCTGAGAAGGAGGCTTCCAGCTAGCATTTATCCTGTGGCTCAAAAAAGGGGTTCACTGCCTGATCAATTATGACATTTCTGTATGTGTAGACTTTTCCCTTACACTGAAGCATTTAGAATCACAGCCAAGTTCACCTATTCCCCCACATTCTCCTGCTCTGCTCCACAGTGCGTGTGTAGTAGGAGCCTGTGCTCTTCAGTGTCCAGCTGCAACAGTAAAGACAACAGCATAAACGGCACCTCCCTACACTCACTCTCTGTGTGGGCTGTCTCAGATCAAGGTCTGACTCTAACTATGGAGACCACTGTAAGGTAGGAATCATAATTGTTTATCATACCCATATGCATCATATTTTACTCCATTTCTCATATAATCTACTGTAACCATTTGCTATTTAAAGTGAATCTGGGTTTCTCAATTTTATTCTAGGAGGTCATACTTTTAATTTATATTAATGCTGTCAGTTTGTTGCACCCCAAAACTTGACAAATCCTACACCAGGAGGCACCCTCTGTGTTCAGGCATCTAATTCTTATCTTACCGCAGTATGTGGCTGTTCACTCATTGCGCAGTGCAAACTGTGCCCTTATATGGATGACCACCGATGCTTTTGGATAATAATATACCCTGATGCATAGCACAGAATGATAAGGAGGGTTGGTGGATGGTTTCATCATTCATGTAGGAGTACATTTGCCACTTGTATCTGTGGATGTCTTTTCTCTATGCAGTGAAATGTGATGTACACAGAATCATTGCATTGCCTGTGGTACTGCTGAGGTGTTGTGGAGGCCCAGGTTGCTTTGACAGTGGCCTTCAGTTCGTTTGCATTGTTAGGTCTGGTGTCTCTTATCTTCCTCTTGACAATACTCCATAGATTATGCAGTTTAGTTCAGGAAATTTTGCTGGCCAATAAAGCTCAGTGGTCATTAAAACAGGTTTAGGTACTTTTGGCAGCGTGGGCAGGTGTCAAGTCCTGCTGGAAAATGAAATCAGCATCTCCATAAGCTTGTCAGCAGAGGGAAGCATGAAGTGCTCTAAAAATCTCCTGGTATAGGACTGTGCTGACTATGGACGTGATAACACACAGTGCACCAACACCAGCAGATGACCTCTTTTCAGATGAAAGTAACCTTGATTTCCAAATGAAATGCAAAATAAAGGGTATAAGTCACACCCCTCCTTTTCCAGATATTGGACCTTAAATTCGAAAAAAAACCCCAAAAAACCTCCATCAATTTGTTTTAATTCAACCTTTATTTATAAGCGTAGTTCCACTGAGAGGCAACCTCTCTTTTTCAAGGATGCCCTGTTCACACTCAAACATTCACACCTGGAAGCTGCCTAGTACAACCACAAACTGACCTGTGGCCACTGAGCAGCTCCACTGGAGCAGTTGGGGTAAAGGGCCTTGCTCAAGGGCACCACAGTGGGACAAACACTGCTATGTTATCTGTCCCACTCAGATCTAATCCTGTCGGTCCGGGGATTGAACCCGCAACCCTCCGCTCACCAGTACACATTCCTAACCAATAGGCCACCACTGCCCTATAATGAATGGCAAGAGAGAACTTAACTTTTGATCCCCATCTAACTTTGCCATGAGTTATGTTACATATGGGAATTGTACCTCAGGGCTTGCCATAGCTAAGCCGGGGTTGGGGGGGATGAGTATCATCAGGCAGGCTACAGCTGGGATATATATTGTGCTGTGAAGTTCAATAAAGGAAGTTCAATGTTCAACAGAGATAGCTCTTCGTCCTCCATTATTCAGACGCTACATTTGGAGACGAGGAAAAATGGGCACGTGTGTCAAGGAGTCACCCCCATTCCTACAGTGCCAGGGACCACCGGCTATACTATGGGCTTACTGGAGGAACATGTTTGAGGTGTATGTGACGGAAGCTGGACTCGGTAGCATCAGAGAGGAGAGATGGAGAAGCCTGCTACTGCACTACCTCGGCACTGAACACTGAAGGGCAACGCATTTTCTTCGGGCTGTGTGGCGGCGGTTCACTGGAAGACGGGTTGACATTAATGGACAGTACCTTCGGTGACCACTCCACCATCACCGAAAGGAGGTATGAATTCTTCAACCGTCAACAGCGAGAGGGTGAGTCCATGCAGTCGTTTGTCATGGAGCTACGCAGCTTAGCGAGGGAGTGTGCCTTTGGGCCTATCGAAGAAGAGCTAGTGAGGGATAAGCTAGCCCACAGCACCAACAACATGTGGCTGGGAAACATGCTAAGGCTAACACAGGAAACTCTATCGCTAGAAGGTGTGTTGACTTAGTCAAACAAAGGGAATCCATGACCCTGCAGAGGCTAATAACATCAGTTAGCGAGGAGCCAACCGCTTGCGGTTTCCCGCTGATAACAACGGTTAGCATGCTAACTAGGCCTCGAAGGTGGGCTAAGAAGAAAAAGCAGATAAAGGTATGTAACAGGGCCCACACTTTATCCTCTGGCCTAGTAATGGCAGAGCCCAGCAGCACAGGACGGGTGTGTGTAGCATGCATGGGGAAGGGGCTACTAAAATGGTACGTGCTTCAACTTGACGGGGTTGACGTGCCCCTTATGGTGGATTTGGGGGGCGGTAGGTCTATTTTGTGCATGGCTACACTGAGGAAGTTGTTCCCTACGTAGGCTATCAACACGGGCGCAGTGAAGATGCTCAGGTATGGACATGCGGAGATTGAGATGGTGGGCATGGCAGAGTTCTCTGTGACATGTGGGTCGAAGACGGTGTCCAGTTTCACTTTCCAGGTGGCACGTCAGGGGGCGGACCTGTTGGGAAGTGACTGCTGGAGGTGCTGGGTTTCTCCATAAGGGACCTGGAGGGCTCAACTGTGCTAACGGTATATTCCAATTGGCACCTCCGCTGGCCAGCATTGTTATGGGGCCTGGGTTGTATCGGAGCTTTTCACCATCGCCGTCTCATCGACAAAATACTGGAGTCCGGCATCATAGAGAAAGTGGACTCCTAACCCTGGATATTGTAGCAATATTTGATTTATAATTATGATCAGGTATAAAGATTATTTAATTTGGATTAGTGTATCGGGACCTGAGATTTACTCCAGGCCCACACACACAGAAAAAGTTGATAGTAAACACTCGTTTGGAGGCACCAGCTCAATAAATGTGAGCAATGTATTAATAAATTTCACTTTATACCTGTTTAATTATCAATTAATTGATTAATAATCAGTCACAAAATATTAGTGAGTTTTACTGGGGCTTAGAACAATCACAGAAATAGGAATAAATCCCAACAACTTCTCTCGTTTTATAGATTTATTAAATTAACTCTGATTAAATGATTTTACATTCAAATAATTTGTAAACAGGTGAAATGATCAACATCAAGCCATCACATTAAATTTGTAACTGAGGATAGAGTAACATTGTGAGCAGATCTTTAGTATGGATTTGGAAGAGTTGAAATGGAAATTATGACAAATTTTGGACGCAAATTAATAAATATATTAATAAAAACAGAATTTTAATAAGAAAAATTATATTATTTCTCTTTTAATTTTGTATCTGATCAGATTTTTTTGGACAAGTCATTCAACAGATGGAAACAAAGAGCTATAGCTCACGTGAATCCGGTTTGAAGTCCTGTTGTTGAGGCTCTTCCTGAAGCTTTATTTGCAGATGGCACCAAAACCAGAATATCTTGCCAGCAGATATTTTGACAAGGTACAGAAGCTTTTGAAGTCTACAGTCACAAGATTAGATTTTGACTGCATCAAATCAGTTGGGCTGAGGTCGAGCAAAGATGGCGACGGTGTGTCCTCTTTTCCGTGAGCCAGTGGGTTTTTCTAGAGTCCAAATAAATTCAGAAATAATTCAGATCTGATCTGACTACCAAAATTCAAAAAGACAAGACAAAACCTCAAGCCACAAAAATCTGTTACTCTGACATAATGGAGTTGGCTGAAATAGTCTCCAGAGTGAGACGAACGGTCAGTCTTTGAAAAAAACACACGGTGAGTTAAAGAAAGATTAAAAGAAGAAAAACAGAGAATCGCCTAGGAATGGGAGTTTTTAACTCCAAATAAAGATTTGAGCTCAGGAAAGAAAAAAAAAATAAAAAATTCCTAGACGTTTAAGGAGAAAACATTAAAACAGACAGATTTTTACACAGCACACAACAATGGCAGAAGCTGAACGGACAGAAAGTCTGATACTGCTCGAAAGTGCTCTGCAGGAAGGCATCTCCCTCTTTATAACTTCAGACAACTTTCGTGGGCTCCTGGGGATTGACAGAAGCCCGAGCCAATAGTCTTCCTTTGTGGGCACAGAAAGGAAGAAACTAACACAGAAACTCATAGCTTAAAACAGAAGACTCGTCAATTAGAAAGAAAATGGCGCTCTACTAATTTAGATGAAATCTATTTAGCTTGGAGAAATCATCTTTTAATTTATAAAAAATCTCTTAGAAAAGCTAGAACAAGTTATTACTCTGCATTAATAGAAGAGAACAAGAATAATCCCAGGTTTCTTTTCAGTACTGTAGCCAGGTTGACAAAGAGTCAGGGCTCTGTCAATCCTAGCATTCCCTTAGAGCTTACTAGTCAGGACTTTATGAACTTTTTCAATAATAAAATTTCATCCATCAGAGATAAAATCAATCAGATTCTTCCCACAGTTAACTTAAATACTGTAACTACTACAACTCCTTCTTTTGATGTCTGTCTTTTTTTTTGGTTACTTATTTGTACCCGTAGGTAGACTTGGTTTGCAGTCTGATGACAAGCCACCGGCTGCTGGTCGCTGCGTGCGCGAGCGCCCTAAACCTACATGTTTTTGGTATGCGGGAGGAAACCGGAGAAATCCCGGAGTAAACCCACGCAACACGGGGAGAACATGCAAACTCCACACAGCTCACTGTTGGTCGGGGGCTGGGATCGAACCCACGACCTCATGATCCCCGCGATCCCCCGGCCAAGGGTAAAACTGTGCTGCCACAGTGCTAAACCACTGCGCCACCGTGCAGCCCAGCGCAGCCCAGCCCAGCCCAGCCCAGCCCAGCCCAGCGCCACCTGTCTTGATGAGTTTACTCCAATCGACCTTTGTGAGTTAGACAAAATAGTTTCCTCATCCAAACCTTCAACTTGTCTTTTAGACCCTATTCCTACCAGGTTATTTAAAGAAGTCTTCCCACTTATTGGTAGCTTTATTCTTCATATAATCAATTCTTCATTAACTTTAGGCCATGTACCGCAGGCTTTTAAAACGGCTGTAATTAAACCCTTACTCAAAAAGCCAACGCTAGATCCAGGAGCTTTAGCTAACTATAGACCAATCTCTAATCTCCCTTTCATTTCAAAAATCTTAGAAAGAGTTGTTGCTACGCAATTATTTGACCACCTGCAGGGAAATGGTTTACTTGAAGAGTTTCAATCTGGGTTTAGAATCCATCATAGTACTGAAACAGCCTTAGCGAAGGTCACTAACGACCTCCTCATTGCATCTGATAATGGACTAGTTTCTGTACTTGTCCTTTTAGACCTTAGTGCAGCTTTTGATACTATCGATCATAATATTCTACTTGATAGATTAGAACACTATGTTGGACTTAATAGAACTTCGTTGCAGTGGTTTAGATCTTATTTATCTGATAGGTTCCAGTTTGTTCATGTAAATAATGAGTTTTCTTTCAACTCAAAGCTTAGTCATGGAGTTCCACAGGGATCTGTGCTAGGCCCTACTCTTTTTAGTTTATATATGCTTCCGTTAGGCAACATTATTAGAAAGCACTGTATACATTTTCATTGTTATGCAGATGACACACAATTATACCTGTCAATGAAGCCAGATGATACTAATCAATTAGCCAAGTTAGAAGCCTGTCTTAAGGAAATCAAAGCTTGGATGACTTGTAATTTCCTGCTATTAAATTCAGATAAGACTGAAGTCATTCTTGTTGGTCCAAAAAACCTTAGAAATTCCTTTCCAAATCAAACTTTCAGTTTGGATGCGGTTACTCTTTCTCTTAATAGCTCTGTGAGGAACCTTGGAGTTATTTTTGATCAGGATTTGTCCTTCAATTCACATATTAAATTTGTTTCTAAGACTGCCTTCTATCATTTGCGTAATATTGCCAAGATTAGGAGCATCTTGTCTCAGAGTGATGCTGAGAAGCTGATCCACGCTTTTGTTAGCTCGAGATTAGATTATTGTAATTCTTTATTATCAGGTTGTCCTAAAACATCTTTAAAAAGTCTTCATCTGATCCAAAATGCTGCAGCAAGAGTTTTAACAGGTACTAGAAAGAGAGATCATATCTCTCCGGTTCTGGCCTCCCTTCATTGGCTTCCCATAGAGTTTAGAATTAAGTTTAAAATCCTTCTTCTTACTTACAAAGCTCTAAACAATCAGGCTCCTTTTTATTTAAAAGATGTGATACTACCGTATTATCCTAACAGAGCACTACGCTCCCAAAATGCAGGATTACTTGTAATACCTAGAATCTCCAAAAGTACAATGGGAGGCAGAGCCTTCAGTTATCAAGCTCCTCTCCTGTGGAATCAGCTGCCAGTCTGGATTCGGGAGTCAGACTCGATCTCTGTTTTTAAGAATAGGGCTAAAACCTACCTTTTTGATATAGCCTACAATTAGGGAGGGATCATGTGTTTCTGAACCCTCCCTTAGTTATGATGCTAATAGGTTTAGTCAGCCGGGAGACCTCCAGTAATGCACTGGTCCTCACTCCTTTCCTCACTCTCTATGAAATATTTTTTTTTGCTGGTCATTAACATTTGTTTGTTCTCTCCTATAGATTGAGTCCCCATCGTGCTGTTTGCTCTCTACATGTCTGTTCTTTTCTTCTTCTCTATCCCCTCACTCCCCAGCCAGTCGCAGCAGATGACTGCCCCTCCCTGAGCCTGGTTCTGCTGGAGGTTTCTTCCTGTTAAAAGGGAGTTTTTCCTCTCCACCGTCGCCAAGTGCTTGCTCACAGGGGATCGCCTGATTGCTGGGGTCTTTCTGCAACTGTGGGGGTCCCCCCCTACAGTTGATAGTGCTTTGAGATGACTGTTGTTGTGAAATGGCGCAATATAAATAAAATGGAAAATTGAATTGGGCGGGTTTTATGAACTTTAGTCCAATGAACAAACAGTCTTTTGTCTGTAACAACCAATAATACTGAGAGAGCTGTTGCTAAGCAGAGACTGGCAGATCCCAGTCATATGACTTAAGGAAACTTTTTGCAACCTGATACACACATCTTAATACTGAAAATTCATCAATATAATTCTGTATAAATGGTAACCTACTTCAGTGATTCATGCAACTTTGTAACTAGTGCTTTTAAATTAACATGCAAGAATAAACATTCATTTAAACATTTAAACATGCACATATTTAAAATCAAGGATTAATAAGCATTTCAAACCCAAATGATTGTCCACACCAAACATCAGAGTTCATTTGCTTTTCCATGGTGTCCTGAAAAACAAAACAAAACAAAACAAAACAAAAAAACCCCCAATAATCTGAGAATTGAGTTTTGTAAAACAAAGGCAGTCATTTCAAGGAGTAAAGTTCACTGGTTAAATCCAGCATGTCCCAGAGTTGCCAGTAGAGGGCAATGTTGAGCTGTGGATATTTTGTAGTGGCCATATGATGCACTCAAAAATGTGTGTTCTTTGTCACAGGGGTTTAGAAGATGTCAAACCATTTTATTAGCCAATAAAATGGTCTGGAGTAAGAGCGTTTCCAGTTTATTTATGATCTGAACTAATCCATTCCTTGCACGTGATGGAATCCTTATCTCCTGTACCTCTTTACAAAGGAATGCGTTCTCCACAGTGGTCCTGAGATGAAAAAAACATTTCTTGACTGGCCTTTTCCTGGGTGAAACAATGTCTTTAAGATTCAAAGCCTATTTTATTGATGAGCCAAAGCAAGATGATGCTACAGCTCCCCCCTTTGGTATCGACGATGAGTTTTGGTCAGCATTGATAGCAATCCTATGCATCAGATTCCAGTTTGGTGACTCTTGATCCAACTGCTGAACTAAAGGTTCTGATGTCCATAAGTCTTAAGCTTTTAAACAGTATCTATTCCTAAGTGTAGATCCTTAAATTTGGTTTTCTGGAAAGCTTCTAGAAATTTTCAAAAATAATTTGGATATGACCAAATATAAACATTGTGAAACTGTCTAAAATATACTAAAATCCTGTATAGTCTGTAAAGACTTAAAATTCTGGTTACAAATGTCATGTTTGGGGCCGTTACCCCGTCCATGACCTGTGGCTGTAGGTTTTGTAGGTTTGTAGGTTTTGTAAGTTTGGGCTGCACGGTGGCGCAGTGGTTAGCACTGCGGCAGCACAGTTTACCCTTGGCCGGGGGATTGTGGGGATCGTGGGTTCAATCCCAGCCCCCGACCAACAGTGATCTGTGTGGAGTTTGCATGTTCTCCCCGTGTTGCGTGGGTTTACTCCGGGATTTCTCCGGTTTCCTCCCACATGCCAAAAACATGCATGTTAGGTTAATTGGCTGTTCTAAATTGTCCCTAGATATTTGTTTCCTATAGGCCCTTAGAATAGAGGGTTAGTATTAATGAAAGCGCTTTGAGTGGTCTTTGTGACTAGAAAAGCGCTATATAAGTGCAGGTTAGTTAGTTTTGATTACTACTTATTATTTCCAGCTGCCAGATTGAGCCTCACTCTCTGACAGTCCTACAGCCATGCCTCCTCCTCTTACCAGACATTCACCGGATTCTTCTCATCACCACATACACACTCACACACATGCATGCACATACACACTCATGCACGCACACACACTCACACATGCACACACACTCTGATTGCCCATCTTTCAGACCACACGGCTGGGTCCACTTGCTGTCATTAGGGTTTTGTACAAATAGCAAGGCAGTGCGACCAGCTGGCATGACAGCTTAACAAGTCAACTCAGGACTTCCAGGCTCGCGACTGTTGGTTTCTCTCGGACTAAACTGTGTAGTTTTTTCAGAGCCTTTCGGCTCCTACGCATATGTAAGTCCTGTTATTTTTGCCTTTCCCTCCGCTCCTGTTCCACCTGGAGTGCGCTAGGTGTTCTCCTCTGCTAATGGAGCTTGAAGCCGGTTGTCTACCCTTATTCACTGTCACTATTGTTTGGGCATTTTGTACATTTTTTCCACTTTAAATAAACACGTTACTCTGCGTTCTGGGCTCATTGCCAATTTCTGTTTCGCTGCAGTTTATGTAGGAGGGCCACCATCCTGGCAAACAGATAAAAGTGAGTGATTTTAACTCCAACCTTCTTGTTGGTTTTTCTTTTGACACCTGATTGGCAAATGAAAATTATTCTCAGAGGTGGAACAACTTCTTTTAGAGATTGAATTCTAAACCTTAGATTGTTTTTCACCTTTAGTGGGAATTTAGATGTTGTTAGCTCAAGCTAATGGTGTTGGATGCTTTGTGTGTACTATTTGGTAATAGTAAGCTGATTGGAATTTATTAGATTTTACAGAGGGCTTTAAGATTAGTTTAGGGATAATTTGGTTTTAATTTACCCTTTTCTTTTTTGGAAGTTTTAATGAAGTTCACTGATTGTTTGAAGAAATTTGACCGAGTATACCTGAGGCTAGTAGTTAGCTAACAGTTATTTCTCAGACATAAGCTTGGTTTTAATCTTATTTATGGACTTACTTTGACAGTGTTGTACCCGACAGGTCCCATGGGGTTTTGGTAAAGTTTACTTTGATTTTGATGAGCCCATTTGAAAATGGGGTCCTTGGTTTGGCACGTGAGTGGCCAAAGTTTGTTGTTGACAATGTGCGGATTCATCCACTCGGGCAGGAATTTAGGAGTGATTTTCCCTTCCTGTAGGTTGATTTGTTGTGCTTGCGGTACAAATGTGTGTCGGAAGAACCTGTCCCCCTTTAAGGTTTGTCATGGGAGACTCTTTGGTCATTGTACGCTTTGTGTTGTTTGGCCGATCGGTCCAAATATTTTTGAAATGTGGCCTTGGGAGTGTTGTACATTGTTTTGATACTTTTGTGTTCGGCAGCTGCAATATTATGGGCATTGGCAGTCATCGCCCCCCTCTGGTTTCGAGGAACTTTGAGCGGTGGTGATGATGGTTCGTCGGAAGCAGGAATACGAGTACCATTGTGTAGCTGCAGAGAAAGTTGTGTCACAGGAAGTGGTTTCAATTTCGGTATGTCAAAGGTTTTAGACGCGGGGCGCGTATGTATGTTTGGATCCGACTGGTGTTTGATGGTTTTATGGACCACGGTGTCATGGGCTTGCGTAAATGCGTGCCTAATGTTTGCAAAAGTTGGGGCTGCCGATGCATAAACTTGAGGTTGCGGAGGGTCCAGAGAGCCAGTTGGTGTGGCTCTTGTGACCACGCAGACCTCAGGGGTGGGTGGGTGGGTTTCAGGAGGTGACACCAGCATTGAGTCAAAGGTATCAAGGGGCCATTTGGAGCTTTCTGCTCGGCCAGTGAGTTCCCAAGGTCATTTGCTTCCTTGGTTTGACCTTATGTTTGAAGGTGATTTTTGACTTCTTGAAGACATTGCTCACCTTGGTCTCTGTGGTCGCTTTCAGTTGGTTGCAGTTGTTCCAACAATGCTAGTTGTGTGAGACTTGGGGTGTCCAAAGTGTTCAGAATCAAGCACTGTGATTCAGTTGTCCTTGTTAGGTTGAATGGGTGAGGGTAAATGGTAAATACTAAGTCATTCTTGTTGGTCCAAAAAACCTTAGAAATTCCTTTCCAAATCAAACTTTCAGTTTGGATGCAGTTACTCTTTCTCTTAATAGAGTGAATAGAGCCAATTTCTCTTGGCTGCACGGTGGCGCAGTGGTTAGCACTGCGGCAGCACAGTTTACCCTTGGCCGGGGGATTGTGGGGATCGTGGGATCGTGGGTTCGATCCCAGCCCCCGACCAACAGTGATCTGTGTGGAGTTTGCATGTTCTCCCCGTGTTGCGTGGGTTTACTCCGGGATTTCTCCGGTTTCCTCCCACAGGCCAAAAACATGCATGTTAGGTTAATTGGCTGTTCTAAATTGTCCCTAGATATTTGTTTCCTATAGGCCCTTAGAATAGAGGGTTAGTATTAATGAAAGCGCTTTGAGTGGTCTTTGTGACTAGAAAAGCGCTATATAAGTGCAGGTTAGTTAGTTAGTTAATAGCTCTGTGAGGAACCTTGGAGTTATTTTTGATCAGGATTTGTCCTTCAATTCACATATTAAATTTGTTTCTAAGACTGCCTTCTATCATTTGCATAATATTGCCAAGATTAGGAGCATCTTGTCTCAGAGTGATGCTGAGAAGCTGATCCACGCTTTTGTTAGCTCGAGATTAGATTATTGTAATTCTTTATTATCAGGCTGTCCTAAAACATCTTTAAAAAGTCTTCAGCTGATCCAAAATGCTGCAGCAAGAGTTTTAACAGGTACTAGAAAGAGAGATCATATCTCTCCGGTTCTGGCCTCCCTTCATTGGCTTCCCATAGAGTTTAGAATTAAGTTTAAAATCCTTCTTCTTACTTACAAAGCTTTAAACAATCAGGCTCCTTTTTATTTAAAAGATGTGATACTACCGTATCATCCTAACAGAGGGTGTTGAGTTTGAGTCCATAGTTTGAGATTCTTGAAATCAATCAGTGGCTCAAAGCGGTTCAGTAGGTCTTTGCTGACAAGCAATGGAATGGAGTCAAGTTTGGACACATAGACCGGATATGTCAAGGTCATGGGTCCAGTGGAGATTTTTACCAGTGATACACCCAACAGGGTTGTTTTAGTGAGTGCATATGGTCAAACGGCTAATGAACAGGGTTCCAGCTTTAAATGTTTGTGAGCGTGGTTAGCAGCTACACGTAGTTTGTCAAAAAGGTTGTGTGACATGAGTGATGTCAGCAGCTGTGTCTAAAACAGCGTCCTGACACATCACATTTTCAAAGGTCAGTGGAAGGTAGAATTTTCGCGCCACACCCCTCTCATTTAAATCACACAGAAATTGTGGAACCGGTGGTTTGACACAGATTTGCAAAATGTTTTTAGAGGAGTGGTTTGTGACCTGGGGATGGGCTGCCATAACAACACTGGACTGTGTTGAGTCCTTTGGTTCTTCTCCATTTGTAGGAGGGATTTTCTTCTTTCCTTTTCTTCGTTTAGAACATTTGTTCTGAGTTGGCATAGCTGATATAGCTAGGATGTCAGCAGTTCTATTTTCTTTGTCACTTTGAATCTTCGCTAGGAAATGCTTGATAACTTCAATATCTTCTCTACTGAGGGTAGGAATTTCTTCTTTCTTCCAAGGTTCGTGATTGGTCTCTGCTTCTGAACTTCTGTGATGAGATGGAGACCATTTGATGCGGTTATGCGTGTCCTCATACCAGTATCTGTCATCATGGTAGTCCGTACCATGTTCTCGCGACCTATCCAGTGGATATGGTCTACGACGGTAGCCGGGTTTTTGCAAAGTTGGTCCCATTTATCTTTGTTCATATAAAAGACAAAAAATAAAATAGAAAGGAGATGTCTTTACCTTCTTTACATGTTTCAACTGCACTGCAGCCTTCGTCCAGAGGACCTAGTGTGGTTTTGACCTTGATGAGGTCAATTGGAAAAATGTTTCGGCTGTTTATGTACTCGCGGTGTAGGAAGTAGAGTAGAGTGAGGGGCTCCTTCCAACTCCAAGGTGTTAGATACAGCGCTGATAGCTAGCATGGTGGCAGGCTCAGCGTGCTTGTTGCGATTTTCTTGCCATTTTTGGAACGCATAGTGTGCGAACTCTCTCAGCTGACTTATTGAGCTTGACCTTGGGTTAGCTGTAACTCCAAGGTGATGACTCACAGTGGGATGGAGGTTTTGGATGAACAGGGCCTTGAAATTGTGGTCTTATTCCATCCCTGGTGTATTTTGAGATCCAAAATATGCAAGGAGGAGTCTCTGGTAGTATGCCTGTGTTGGCTCTGAGCGTCCTTGCTTTACGGCTAGGGCTGCAGTTAGCTCTGCCTGTAGGCAGTCGTCGGAGAACTCATTTTTGATGGCTTACCAGAGCAGCATGTAGTCTGTTTTGATGTCTGCCAGCTGTCTGTCTATGAAGTTTGATACTGACCTGTTAGATGTTAGTTTAATCAAATAGATGTGATCGTCGACCGTAGCATCAGGGTACTTACGCAGGTAGTATCAATGTCCTGTAAATAGACTTTGGTATCAGGTGAACCCGTAGGACCTGGATCAAATTTTGTGACAATTTGGGCAATCTTGTCAAGGTCACGGTCTGAAGGGGGGCACACACGCTGTCCACGTGGTCGTCCATACTCGAAACGGGAATCGGGTGAGGGAGCGCAGCGGACATTCCAGTCTTTGTGCTTCCTTTAGGAGCAGTTGACATTCCTTGTAGTCATTCTTCACATTTTCAAGTTGACCTTCAACGTTTCTGAGTTCCTTCTTTGTGTCTTGAAGGGCATCTTCAAGTTCATCGTTCTCTTGGCGAAGCAAGTCATTGTCATGCACCAACCGCTTATTTCCTGACTCTGCGCGGTCCAAATCTTGTAACGCTTCATCAAGTTGATCTTGAGTCTTGTCGTTCCTCACTTGAGATCATTCTCATCATTCCATTCTCATCATTCCAGGTTTTCTTTTAGTGTTTCATTCTCTTCCTGGAGAGATAGGATTGTTGATTGTTGATTTGCTAGCTCGTTCTTGGCTACCTTTAATCTCGCGACTAATGCTAGCGCAAACTTACCTAACACACTGGTGAGGTCCTTCCCTTCTGGTGGCTTTTCAGTGTCGTAATCCAAAAGGTCTTCAGTGAGTTGCTTCAGATCTTTGGGCTGTGTTTTCTTGACCCGTGTTGTGAAGCTAGAAATAAAATCAGAAGTCCATCCTTCCAATGTTGCTTGAAGGTCATTCAGTTTGGTAAATCGGTCGGTGGTCTGTTGACCTGCCATGTTTTACCATTTGTTGTTAGTTAGCTTAAAAATCAGCTTGTTGATTATAGTTAATTTGTTAGTTAAGAGTTAACCTTGAGTGTTTTTTTTTTATTTTACAACAGTGTTAATTGAGAGTTCTTTTAGAGCTTGGTCCAACTTGTAGGCTTGTAATAAGGGAAGTAGAATTTTAAAATTATTTGGGAATGTGGAGATGCTTCAATTATTTTTTGATAAAACTGTATGTTGATAAATTAAGTTGAATTGAAATTGAATTGAAACTGTGTTTCACAAAACAAACAATTTAAATTGTGTGGATTGACTTCTTTACTTTGATTTTCAAAGCTTAGGAATGGTCATCAATAACTAGCTTTGGATTTTTGCTGAATGTCACTTTGAAAGTGAGAATTTTATTTACAAAAAGAAATACAAAAATAGAAACGTTAAATGCTTTAGAGATTTAAGGTTATAAGTTTTCACTTTCTTTTAAAGTTAAGGCTTTCCTTTGGTAGCTATTTTTGCTGCAATGATGACGGCAGCGATGACCGATCGTGAAAGCATACACATTGGTGTGTAAGCTCAAAGCGGAAAAAGGAAGAAAAATAAGGAGGATTTCTCCTTCTTTGCTATATTCCATGTCAGCCATGATTCCTTCAGCGCATGTCTGCCACCTTCTAAACTGTCAGATCAATAGAGATTTGTACAAATTCTCAGTATAGCCGGTTAGGAAGTTAATAAGTTGACACATGCAGTTGCTGCGCTGTGCCACTGGAGGCGCGTGACCCATCCATTTAATCTGGGCAGTTAAAGGGTTATCCATCCATCCATCCATCTTCTTCCGCTTAATCCTTTTCGGGTCGCGGGGGGGGGGGGGGAGCTGGAGCCTATCCCAGCATCTTTGGGCGAGAGGCAGGGTACACCCTGGACAGGTCGCCAGTCCATCACAGGGCCAACACAGAGAGACAGACAACCATTCACTCTCACAGTCATACCTGAGGACAATTTAGAATCCCCAGTTTGATGCCAACTAATATAACTTGCATGCTTTTGGCATGTCGGAGGAAACCGGAGAAATCCCGGAGTAAACCCACGCAGACACGGGAAAAACATGCAAACTCCACACAGATAAGATAAGCCTTTATTAGTCCCACAATGGGGAAATTCCAGGATTGCAACAGCACAGGGATAGCAGCACTCAGAGCAACAATCAGAAGGCAAGAGAAAAAAAAAAAAAAAAAAAAAAAAACAAGAGCAGCAAGTATACATATGTACATATAACTATATATATATATATATATATATATATATATATATATATATAGAGAGAGAGAGAGAGAGACACAGTGTGGAGCATTGTAGCTGGATGGAATAAATATATGAGTATATAAACACAGTGCGGAGCATTGTAGCTAGATGGAATAAATATGTAGATATATAAACACACACAGTACGGAGCATTGTAGCTAGATGGAATAATATGTAGATATATAAACACACCCAGTGCGGAGCATTGTAGATCACTGTTGATCGGGTGCTGGGATCGAACCCAGGATCCCCTGGCCAAGGGTGAGTTGCTGTGCTGCCGCAGTGCTAACTACTCCGCCACCGCACTGCCCCCAGTTAAAGGGTTAAATGTTTTAAATATTTACAGATTAGGAAACAAGTGAATTGCTTTGGGTATTTTGGTCACCAAGGATTTCTTAGGATTAAAGCTAATGGAGATTTATTTTGATATCTATAAAATTTCTTATTTACAGAATAATCAATATTTTCACCTTTTGACTTTTTTTCTCTTTTAAATCCTGGAGAAAAAAAAATAGTGTCAGTTAAATGTTTACCTGTGAAGAAAACAAGAAATAACACAATGAGTTTAAATAGCACCTAAGATGTTTTAAGTGTTAATTGCTTAATGTGGTTTCCTAAATTTGAAAGGAAAGAAAGAAAAATATTTTTATAAATATTCAGTGAATCACTAAATCTCTTTGCTAAAATGCACAGGTATAAACCTACTTTAAGATCACTCTTGAATAAACATGAGCATTTGTTTGAATCCTTAAGCTAAAATGGGCTTCCTGTGGAGAGAATCACACAATGCCACATTTAAAAACAAAATAAAATAAAACACACATATATAACTTCCAAAGTTTGCAATTTTTGCTTTAAAATGTGTAAATATATTGGCTTTTAACTTAAAATATTAAAATGTGTGGTTACATAAGCAATTAAATGCAATGTGGATGCTTTGTATGTTCCTACTGTGTGTATATATGCAATGAATGGAGTCCACCACTGAAGAACAACTTTCAACAGCCAAGTTTCTTTTTCACTTCTTTTTTCATAGAAACTTTAAATTGGTGTTAAAGTTAGTTTATTCTGAATAATATGGGTTGCTTTGAAGTTACTTTGAAGACTTCATTTGGTTATAAATCGTTGGGCAATGCACCAGTGGCTGCCTCATCCTCTCATGTGGATGCTCTGTAATTTCCCCATTGTGGGACTAATAAAGGAATCTAAATCGGCTTAATAGATTAAAAGTTTAAATAAAAGATGCAGTCCCTAGGTTTGACCACAAGATGGAGGCAGTTTTCGTCTGCACTACCGGAAGAGAAAACCCAAAGACATCACATGGATAGTCTAGGGTCTCAACTCTAAGATGGCGGCTAAGGGCACTTCACTTTAAGTGGACTTAAGATGGCGTCGCCTTGCTGACTGTACACATGGGCAGTTATGTATAGCCGTCTGGTGACGCGCGAATGTGAGCGCGTACGTTCTCGCGGATCTGGTCTCACGACAACGTAGCACACCCTGCTTTTCAAAACCAGAGAGTTTTTAATCTCTCAATGAAAAGTGGTTAACTTAGTTTTACCCTTTTGGGATTTTCACCAAACAGCTAAATTAACAAAAGACAAACTGGTTTTCTTCACAGAAAAGTCTCTTTTAGGCCTATTTTAATTAATTTAGCGTGTAATCACGCTTCTGAAGCATGCATTAACCAACACACAAATGACTGAGTAAAGAGGGGGAAGCTGTTCCCTCCCCCCTCATGATCAGCACACAGAAACACACACACAGTGAGCAGGAGAGAGAGTGGGCTGAATTCCCCCTCCCCCTTGTGATCACCGAAGCACAGAGACAATGACTGCAGCTCTGGGACAGTCACAGACACACAATACACTTTAAAACCGTTGTTTTAAAAATATTTCAAGTTTGACCAAACCGCACACAGCTTATGCCTTAATATTCCGTTGTATGAGTCTGTTCAAAGTTCACCAGCCTCACACAGGCAGCGCCAAAAATAATATGTAGCAATATTGGATTTATAATTATGATCAGGTATAAAGATTATTTAACTTGTATTAACGTATCGGCACCTGATATTTACTCCAGGTCCACACACACAGAAAAAGTTGATAGTAAACACTTGTTTGGGGGCACCAGCTCAATAAATGTGAGCAATGTATTAATACATTTCACTTTATGCCTGTTTAATCATCAATTAATTGATTAATAATCAGTCTCAAAATATTAGTGAGTTCTACTGGAGCTTAGAACAATCACAGAATTAGGAATAAATCCCAACAACTTATCTCCTTTTATAGATTTATTAAATGAACTCTGATCAGATGATCTTACATTCAAAATAATTTGTAAACAGGTGAAATGATCATCATTAAGCCATCACATTAAATTTGTAACTGAGGATAGAGTAACATTGTGAGCACATCTATAAAACCATGGACTTTAGCATTAATTTGGAAGAGTTGAAATGAAAATTATGAAAAATAATGGATGCAAAATTATGGAGAAAATTAACTAATTATATAGAAAATTCTGGACTACTCTTAAGAAAGTAAAAATGGAAATTTAATAAGAAAAAAAATATTATTCCTCTTTTAATTTTGTATCTGATCAGATTTTGAATTATTTCCAAACTTTGGACAAGTCATTCAGCAGATGGAAATGAAGAGATATAGCTCATGTGAATCCAGTTTTAAGTCCTATTGTTGAGGCTCTTCTTGAAGCTTTATTTGCAGACGGCAGCAAAACCAAAAAATCTTGCCAACAGATATTCGGACAAGGTACAGCAGCTTTCAGAGTCTACAGTCGCAAGTTGAGATTTTGACTGTATCAATCATGGTTAGGCTGAGGTCCAGCAAAGATGGTGACGGTGTGTTCTCTTCTCCGTGGGCCAGTGGGTTTTTCCAAATAAATTCAGAAATAATTCAGGTCTGATCTGACTACCAAAATTCAAAGAGACAAGATAAAAACCTCAAGCCACAAAAAACGAAGTTACTCTGACATTGTGGAGTTGGCTGAAATAGTTTCCAGAGTGAGATGAATGGTCATTCAGCCCATTGAACAAACACACGGTGAGTTAAAGAAAGTTTAAAAGAAAAATAGAGAAACGCTTAGGAACAGGAGTTTTTAACTCCGAATCAAGATTTGAGCTCAGGGAAGAAAGAATTAATTCCTAGACGTTTAAGGAAAAAACATTAAAACAGACAGACGTTTACACAGCACACAACAATGACAAAAGCTGAACGGACAGAAAGTCTGATACTGCTCGAAAGTGCTCTTCAGGAGGGCATCTCCCTCTTCATAACTTCAGACAACTTTTGCGGGCTCCTGGGGATTGACAGAAGCCCTAGCCAATAGTCTTCCTTCATGGGCATGTTTTATGAACTTTAGTCCAATGAACAAACAGTCTTTTGTCTGTAACAACCAATAACACTGAAATAGCTGTTGCTAAGCAGAGACTGGCAGATCCCAGTCATATGACTTAAGTAATCATATACGTATCATCCTAACAGAGCACTACGCTCCCAAAATGCAGGATTACTTGTAATACCTAGAATCTCCAAAAGTACAATGGGAGGCAGAGCCTTCAGTTATCAAGCTCCTCTCCTGTGGAATCAGCTGCCAATCTGGATTCGGGAGTCAGACTCGATCTCTGTTTTTAAGAATAGGGCTAAAGCCTACCTTTTTGATATAGCCTACAATTAGGGAGGGATCATGTGTTTCTGAACCCTCCCTTAGTTATGCTGCTAATAGGTTTAGTCAGCCGGGGGACCTCCAGTAATGCACTGGGCCTCACTCCTTTCCTCACTCTCTATGAAATATTTTTTTTTTTTTGCTGGTCATTAACATTTGTTTGTTCTCTCCCATAGATTGAGTCCCCATCGTGCTGTTTGCTCTCTACATGTCTGTTCTTTTCTTCTTCTCTATCCCCTCACCCCCCAGCCAGTCGCAGCAGATGACTGCCCCTCCCTGAGCCTGGTTCTGCTGGAGGTTTCTTCCTGTTAAAAGGGAGTTTTTCCTCTCCACCGTCGCCAAGTGCTTGCTCACAGGGGATCGCCTGATTGCTGGGGTCTTTCTGCAACTGTGGGGGTCCCCCCTTCAGTTGATAGTGCTATGAGATGAATGTTGTTGTGAAATGGCGCTATATAAATAAAGTTGAATTGAATTGAATTGAATTGAATTAAGGAAACTTTTTGCAACCTGATCCACACATCTTAATACTGAAAATTCATCAATATACTTCTGTATAAAAGATACTCATCATGTATGTTAACAACCGCTGGTGTAACCCAGGACATATCTCCGTAAAGACAGTCTCATGTTGCCGGGATCTCGAGCTGCTAGCTGTTAGCCTGCGGCCATATTACTTACCAAGATAGTTCAGTCATGTGATCACCGTCTGTGTTTACATCCCTCCGAGAGCGGACGCAGCCACTGCCTGTGAAAAAATCCACTCAGTCACAGCAAGGCTGCAGATACAGCACCCTGACGCACTCCTGATCATCTCTGGGGACTTTAACCATGCAACTTTGGATGCTACTTTGGCTGTTTTTAATCAAGTTGTAGACTGTCCGACTAGAAACAACAGGACAATTGATCTGCTGTATGTTAATGTATGGGATGCATACAGAGCGACTCCCCTTCCCCCACTAGGGAAGTCTGATCACAACCTGGTTTATCTACAGCCACTGTATATTCCCCTGGTCCAAAAGCAACCTGTGACAACTCGATCAGTCAGGAGATGGTCCCCTGAGAAGGAAAGTGCCTTGAGAGACTGTTTTAACACCACAGCCTGGGATATGCTGATGGACCCGCATGGTGAGGACATACAGGGGTTGACACACTCTTTGACGGATTACCTGAACTTCTGTACAGACGTGGTCTCCCCTGTCAAGACTGTCCGTTGCTACCCTAATAACAAGCCATGGGTTACACGGGAAGTCAAGATGGTCCTCAACAAGGAGAAGGCTGCTTTTAGGAGCAGAGACAGGGAGGCCATAAAGGCAGCACAGCAGGAGGTGAAACACTGTGTGAAGGAAGCCAAGGACAGCTACAGGAGAAAGGTGGAGCAGAAGCTGAGGGAAAACAACATGAGGGAGGTCTGGGAACGTGTGAGGCCATCACAGGTCTCAATACAAAGACCAGAGTTGTTGAGGGGACAATAGAGAGGGCAAATGAACTGATCGATTTTTTCAACAGGTTCAACCAGTCTTTGCCCTTGCCCCTCCCACCCCGCCCTCATTACAACCATGCCCTTCCTCCCCTCCACACACTTCCCCCCAAATATTGCAACCCCCTCCCCTCCCCTACATCAGTACAACCCTTGCCATTTATAACCACAGAACATGTCAGAGGGCAGCTGAGGAAGCTCTGACCCAGGAAAACTGCAGGCCCAGACAAAGTGTGTCCAAGAGTATTGAAGACCTGCGCTGCAGAACTGGGGGAACCACTACAATGGATATTTAACCTCAGCCTGCAGATTGGGAGAGTGCCCACTCTCTGGAAGACATCCCACATCGTTCCAGTTCTGAAAAAGAACCGGCCCAGCGAGCTGAATGACTTCCGGCCTGTGGCACTCACCTCACATCTGATGAAGACGTTGGAGCAGCTCTTCCTCAGCCTCCTCAGACCCCAGGTGCAACATGCCCAGGACCGCCTGCAGTTTGCGTACCAACCAGGTGTTGGTGTGGAGGATGCCATCCTCTACCTGCTTCATCGAGCCCACTCCCATCTGGATAAGGGAAGTGGCACAGAGAGGATCCTCTTTTTGGATTTCTCCAGTGCCTTCAATACCATTCAGCCCCCTTTGCTTCGGGATGAACTGAGCAAGATGGGAGTGGACTCCCACCTGGTGGACTGGATCTCCGACTATCTCACTGGCAGACCACAATATGTTGGGCTGAAGGACATTACGTCTGTCACAGTTGTCTGCAGCACTGGAGCCCCCCCAGGGCACAGTATTGGCCCCTCTTCTCTTCACCCTGTACACCTCGGACTTCTGCTACAATTCGGAGCTGTGTCATATCCAGAAGTATGCCGATGACACAGCCATTGTTGGGTGTATCGGGGATGACAGAGAGGAGGAGTACTGGAGACTGGAAGGGAACTTTGCTGCATGGTGCCACACTAACCACCTACAGCTCAACACCTCTAAGACAAAGGAGCTGGTTATTGATTTTGGGAGGTCCAGACCAAGACCTCAACCAGTCCTGTTAGAGGGAGCTGAGGTGGAGGTTGTGGATTCATACAGATATCTCGGGTTGTGGTTGGACAATAAATTGGATTGGAACATACATTAGCCACTTGTATGGGAAGACACAAAGTAGGATGTACTTTCTACGGAGATTGCGGTCATTAAACATCTGCAGCAAACTTCTGCGGATGTTTTACCAGTCTGTGGTTTCCAGGGTCCTCTTTTACTCCGTGGTGTGCTGGGGGGGGGGGCAGTATATCCAAGAAGGATGCGTCCAGACTGGATAAACTGATCAGGCTCTGTGGTCGGCGCGAAGCTGGACACCCTGGTGAAGGTGGCAGAGATGAGGACTCTGGATAAACTGTTGGATATAATGGACAATGCCAGCCACCCTCTGCACACCGTCATCAGTGACCAGAGGAGCCTGTTCAGTGAAAGACTGCTCCTTCCCAAGTGTCGGACCAACAGGCTCAAGAACTCTTTTGTCTACCATGCCATCACACTCTATAACTCCTCACTTGGGGGGGGGCATAGAGTACAGAGGACAGTAGGCCATTCATATTGCGATAACTTTAACTTAACCATACTTGTACAAGCCATATTTAGCCCTGTATTTATATTGTGTATAGTCTGTTAAGTGTTTTTTTTTTTTTTTCTTTTTTTGCTTTTCTGATCTGTATGCTCCTTTTATTTGCTGCTGGAAATTTTAAATTTCCCAGCGGGAGTCATCCCAAAGGGATTAATAAAGTTAAGTCTAAGTCTAAGTCTAAGTCTATAACCTACTTCAGTGATTCATGCAACTTTGTAACTGGTGCTTTTAAATTAACATGCAAGAATAAACATTCATTTAAACATTTTAACATGCGCATATTTAAAATCAAGGATTAATAAGCATTTCAAACCCAAATGGTTGTCCACACCAAACATCAGAGTCCATTTGCTTTTCCATGGTGTCCTGAAAAAAAGGATAATCTGAGAATTGAGTTTTGTAAAACAAAGGCAGTCATTTCAAGGAGTAAAGTTCACTGGTTAAATCCAGCATGTCCCAGAGTTGCCAGTAGAGGGCAATGTTGAACTGTGGATATTTTCTAGTGACCATATGATGCACTCAAAATGTTTGTTCTTTGTCACAGGGGTTTAGAAGATGTCAAATCGTTATATTTCCCAATAAAATGGTCTGGAGTAAGAGCGTTTCCAGTTTATTTATGATCTGAACTAATCCATTCCTTGCACACGATGGAATCCTTATCTCCCGTACCTCTTTACAAAGGAATGTGTTCTCCACAGTGGCCCTGAGATGAAAAAGCAATTCTTGACTGGCCTTTTCCTGGGTGAAACAATGTCTTTAAGATTCAAAGTCTATTTTATTGATGAGCCAAAACAAGATGATGCTACAATATCAAACCTGGTGGTGGCCAAGAAGAAAGGGGGAGGCATCAGACCGTGCATAGACCTCCGGATGGTAAATAAAGCAGTCATTCCGGAGAGATACCCCCTTCCGATCATGGAGGAGCTCACGGCAACGTTCAGTGGGTCTCAGGTTTTAACTAAATTGGACCTCCGCCAGGGCTACCTGCAGGTGCCCCTCCACCCAGACAGCAGGAACCTGACGGCGTTTGTGACCCACATAGGGGTTTTCAGGTATACCCGAATGCTGTTCGGCCTTAGCTCTGCACCCAGTTGTTTCCAAAAGGTCATTTCAACGATGCCAGCCAGTCTCAAGGGCATGGTGTCCTATTTATATGACATCATGGTGTGTGGTGCATTGCAGGAAGAACATGAAGAGATGCTGGAGAGGGTCCTGCCAACACTCCAAGAACATGGGGTTACCATGAATGGCGAGAAGTGCATCTTCGCAGTGGACGCCATAGAGTTCATGTGGTTTCGGTTGACTGGAAGAGGGCTCCAACTGGTGGCGGTTCTGTGCGTCCCAGACCCTTCCACGCCCACTCAGATCTCGTCATTTCTGAGCATGGTCAACTTCTATGGACAGTTCATTCCTCGCTATTCAGAGACAATCAAACCTCTCCGGGCTTTCTTGAAGCAGGATACACCATGGGAGTGGACCCCAGCCTGCTCGGCACCGGTTGCCAGGTTGAAGCAACGGCTCACCTCTCCACCGGTGTTGGTTCATTTTGACCCTAACCAGGCAACCATTGTGACCTGCGACGCGTCTGGTTTGGCGCTGGGGGCGGTCATGTCCCAGGTGCAGGATGGCACGGAGCGCCTGGTGGCGTTCACGTCAAGGTCCCTCTCGGCGGCGGAACAGAAATATGCTGTGGGCAAGAGGGAGGCGCTGGCCTGTGTCTGGGCATGTGAGAGGTGGCACATTTACCTCTACGGGTGCCACTTCACCCTACGGATGAACCACCGGGCACTCACAACTTTGCTGGAGACGTCGGAGTCGGGGCACAGGCCGCTGAGTATCCACAGGTGGTCCAAAAGATTGAGAGCTTATAATTTCACCACCAAGTTCACCCCAGGCAAGGATAACATCCTGGTGGACCTCTTGTCCTATGCCACGATTAATTCCTCCCTGCCGGACGATGGTGGCAACGACCCAGCTGAGGTGGACCTAATCTGCGTGCTGTACGGAACCCTCCAGAAAATGGTGTCTCCTCAGGAACTCAGGGAGGAGTCAGAACGGGGTTGGGCTGCACGGTGGCGCAGTGGTGGGCTGCACGGTGGCGCAGTGGTTAGCACTGCGGCAGCACAGTTTACCCTTGGCCGGGGGATTGTGGGGATCGTGGGATCGTGGGTTCGATCCCAGTCCCCGACCAACAGTGATCTGTGTGGAGTTTGCATGTTCTCCCCGTGTTGCGTGGGTTTACTCCGGGATTTCTCCGGTTTCCTCCCACAGGCCAAAAACATGCATGTTAGGTTAATTGGCTGTTCTAAATTGTCCCTAGATATCTGTTTCCTATAGGCCCTTAGAATAGAGGGTTAGTATTAATGAAAGCGCTTTGAGTGGTCTTTGTGACTAGAAAAGCGCTATATAAGTGCAGGTTAGTTAGTAGTTAGTAGTTAGTAGAACAGGATCCAGTGCTGGCGAAATTATGCTTGGCAATCAGACAGGGTTGGCCAGCAAGGGTGCAGGGCAAGTTAGCACCTTACCATCAGGTCAAGGATGGACTGAGCTGCTGGAATGAGGTGTGTGTGGCCAGAGGACAATGCACCATGATCCCGTCATCCCTGAGGGCACGTCTCCTGACGATACGGCACGAGGGTCTTTGGGGGTAGTCAAAGTGAAGCAATGCAGTAGGGACTCTGTCTGGTGGCCGTGCATTGATAAATACATCAAGGCCATGGTGAACCATTGCATGCCATGCCTTGAGAGCGGCAAGACTGGCGGACTACCTCCTCCACCCCTACGGCCGGTGTTGTATTCGGAAGGACCCTGGAGGCATGTTGAGCTGGTTATCTGTGGCGAGGTGCATGCGGCGCCTTTGAATAGACAGTTCCTGCTCGTGGCCTATGATGTGTTCTTGAAGTGGCCGGAGGTGTTTCCAACCAACTCTGTCATGACGGATGTGGTCACGGGGTTCCTGGCGTCCCTGTTTGCTAGGTGGGGGACCCCGAGCACAGTTACGATGGACAACGGCCCGCAGTTTGTCTCCAGAGCTTTTGAAGAGTTCCTGAGTAATAGGGGCGTGGAACATGTTAAGATGGCGTTCTATCACCCTCAAGCCAACGGAGGTGTTGAGCAGTTCAACAAGACATTGAAGAATGGACTAAGATCACATTTGGCTGATGGTTTTGCATTCTTTGATGCACTGCAAAACACGTTGCTGCACTATAGGATGTCTGTCCACACCATGACAGGCTGTTCCCCAGCAGCTCTCATGCTGGTGTGTGAATTGCCCTTGCCGGTGAACCGGCTGAGACCGCCAATGACACGTTCTCTGGAAGGTGCGGAAACAGTGCGGAACAGGGTCATCATACGGCAACATAAAATGAAATGGAGATTCGACAGGAAGCACAGGGCTAGGGACCATGGACTGAGGGAAGCAGACCGGGTATGGATCAAACACCCAGTCCGCATCCACAAGCTGCAACCACTGTGGACAGGGCCACAGCAGATCACGAGGAAGCAGGGCTCGGACAAGTTTGAGCTTGAGGACGGGTCACGGTGGCACGCCAGTAGGCTTAGAAGGTCGCCACTGGAGCAGAGGACTGAAGCTTCAGTGGGACGTTTCAGTGAGAGCTGGGACTGGAGGGTCCTGACTGACGAGGACGCACAAGCGAGGCCCACGGTGCCAGGTGCAGGGTCCCCTCCTAGGGGACGCCCGGCTAGAATTTGTTGGAGGGCCAGTTACCTGGAGGACTTTGTGGCGATGACTGTTATGTTTGATGCCAGTTGGGACTAGTGGCAGAATAATTTGCTCCAACAAGGCATTCTGGCAGTCTACCGAGATGCCTGTGGAGTTCATCTGTTTATAGTTATTTACATGTGCATATGTTTAAAAATGGTGCTGTTTATGTGATGAGTTTTATGTTTATTGGTTCATTGAAATGGAAAGGGGTCTGGAACTCTGTGTGTGTGTGTGTGGGGGGGGGATGTTACATATGGGAATTGTACCTTGGGGCTTGCCATAGCTCAGCCAGGGTTGGGGGGATGAGTGATGTCAGGCGGGCTACGGCTGGGATAGTATATATTGTGCTGTGAAGTTCAATAAAGGAAGTTCAATGTTCAACAGAGATAGCGCTCCGTCCTTCATTATTCAGACGCTACAAGTTACACATACGACGTATCGTATGTGTACCGACGTATCACCGCTGCACGGTGGCGCAGTGGTTAGCACTGCGGCAGCACAGTTTACCCTTGGCCGGGGGATTGTGGGGATCGTGGGATCGTGGGTTCGATCCCAGCCCCCGACCAACAGTGATCTGTGTGGAGTTTGCATGTTCTCCCCGTGTTGCGTGGGTTTACTCCGGGATTTCTCCGGTTTCCTCCCACATGCCAAAAACATGCATGTTAGGTTAATTGGCTGTTCTAAATTGTCCCTAGATATCTGTTTCCTATAGGCCCTTAGAATAGAGGGTTAGTATTAATGAAAGCGCTTTGAGTGGTCTTTGTGACTAGAAAAGCGCTATATAAGTGCAGGTTAGTTAGTTAGTTAGTTAGTATCGTCACTTCCTTGTGGTAACGTATCGTCACTTCCTGTTTTGCTGTCTGCCTGTGTGGTTTGCTTTGTGGTTTGCTCTCTAGCCACTAGCTATGGCTACTAGCTCGCTTTCCTCTCCTCCTCTGGTGTGCTCTCTCTGTCAGATGTTTAGCTACACCTCTGCCTCTTTTAGCGATAACGGTAAATGTAATAAATGTTGTCTTTTTGAGGCGCTCGAGGCGAGGTTGTCTGATTTGGAATCCCGGCTCCGCTGCATTGAAACACCGTCTGCGCCAGTTAATCTTGACGGACGCCCATTAGCTGCAGCGGAGCTAGCTAGCTTAGGTCCCACTGTCAGCGGTCCCTCGGCTCTCCTCAGCAGCAAGGAGACTGGGTGGGTGACGGTGAGAAGGAAGCCTAGTTGCAAAGCCCCGGTACACCACCAACCTGTTCACGTTTCTAATCGTTTTTCCCCGCTCAGCGACACACCCGCTGAGGAAAAAACTCTGATCATTGGCGACTCTGTAGTCAGAAACATGAACCTAGAGACTCCAGCGGCCATAGTCCAATGCATTCCTGGGGCCAGAGCAGGCGACATCGAGTCAAATTTGAAAATGCTGGCTAAAAGTAACTGTAAATATTCCACAATTGTTATTCACGCCGGCATTAATGACATCCGTCTCCGGCAGTCGGAAGTCACAAAACTTAATATAGAATCGGTGTGTGACTTTGCCAAAACGATGTCTGCCACTGTAGTATTCTCTGGGCCCCTCCCCAATCTGACCAGTGATGACATGTGTAGCCGCTCGTCATCCTTGAACCGCTGGCTGCCTGTGTGGTGTCCTAAAAATGACGTGGGCTACATTGACAATTGGAGCTCTTTTTGGGGAAAACCTGGTCTTATGAGACGAGACAGCATTCATCCCACTTTGGATGGTGCTTCTCATTTATCTAACAATCTGGCATCTTTTTGATCCAAATTTCCAAAACCATGACTACTCAGAGTTGGGACCAGGAAGCAGAGTCGCAGTCTTACACGCCTCTCTGCAGCTCCTCTTCATCCGCCACCCCTCAGCTTAGCCCCTGACTTCCCCATCAGAGAATCGTTGTCTGCTCCCTCCAAAGTGAATAAAAATATAATGTATAAGCATCCCAAAGTGATAAAGCAAAATTTTGGTAAAACTCAAATTAAACATAAAGCCCCTAAATTGAATGATTTGGCCTCTGTTCCTCCTCATAATTTAAAAATTAAATGTGGTTTATTAAATATTAGGTCTCCAACTCCCAAGTCTCTGTTAGTCCATGATTTGTTAATTGATCATCAGATTGATTTAATTTCCCTTACAGAGACTTGGTTAGGACAAGAGGATTAGGCTAGTCATGGAGTTCCACAGGGATCTGTGCTAGGCCCTACTCTTTTTAGTTTATATATGCTTCCGTTAGGCAACATTATTAGAAAGCACTGTATACATTTTCATTGTTATGCAGATGACACACAATTATACCTGTCAATGAAGCCAGATGATACTAATCAATTAGCCAAGTTAGAAGCCTGTCTTAAGGAAATCAAAGCTTGGATGACTTGTAATTTCCTGCTATTAAATTCAGATAAGACTGAAGTCATTCTTGTTGGTCCAAAAAACCTTAGAAATTCCTTTCCAAATCAAAATTTCAGTTTGGATGCGGTTACTCTTTCTCTTTCTCTTAATAGCTCTGTGAGGAACCTTGGAGTTATTTTTGATCAGGATTTGTCCTTCAATTCACATATTAAATTTGTTTCTAAGACTGCCTTCTATCATTTGCGTAATATTGCCAAGATTAGGAGCATCTTGTCTCAGAGTGATGCTGAGAAACTGATCCACGCTTTTGTTAGCTCGAGATTAGATTATTGTAATTCTTTATTATCAGGCTGTCCTAAAACATCTTTAAAAAGTCTTCAGCTGATCCAAAATGCTGCAGCAAGAGTTTTAACAGGTACTAGAAAGAGAGATCATATCTCTCCAGTTCTGGCCTCCCTTCATTGGCTTCCCATAGAGTTTAGAATTAAGTTTAAAATCCTTCGTCTTACTTACAAAGCTCTAAACAATCAGGCTCCTTCTTATTTAAAAGATCTGATACTACCGTATTATCCTAACAGAGCACTACGCTCCCAAAATGCAGGATTACTTGTAATACCTAGAATCTCCAAAAGTACAATGGGAGGCAGAGCCTTCAGTTATCAAGCTCCTCTCCTGTGGAATCAGCTGCCAATCTGGATTCGGGAGTCAGACTCGATCTCTGTTTTTAAGAATAGGGCTAAAACCTACCTTTTTGATATAGCCTACAATTAGGGAGGGATCATGTGTTTCTGAACCCTCCCTTAGTTATGCTGCTAATAGGTTTAGTCAGCCGGGGGACCTCCAGTAATGCACTGGGCCTCACTCCTTTCCTCACTCTCTATGAAATATATATTTTTTTTTTTTTTGCTGGTCATTAACATCTGTTTGTTCTCTCCCATAGATTGAGTCCCCATCGTGCTGTTTGCTCTCTACATGTCTGTTCTTTTCTTCTTCTCTATCCCCTCACCCCCCAGCCAGTTGCAGCAGATGACTGCCCCTCCCTGAGCCTGGTTCTGCTGGAGGTTTCTTCCTGTTAAAAGGGAGTTTTTCCTCTCCACCGTCGCCAAGTGCTTTCTCACAGGGGATCGCCTGATTGCTGGGGTCTTTCTGCAACTGTGGGGGTTCCCCCCCTACAGTTGATAGTGCTATGAGATGACTGTTGTTGTGAAATGGCGCTATATAAATAAATAAAGTTGAATTATGTTGGTTTAAATGAATCAACTCCCTCTGGTTATTGAAACTGTCAAAATCCTAGAAGTTCTGGTCGTGGAGGAGGAGGAGCAACAATTTACCATTCCAAATTACTAGTTAATGTAAAGCAAAAAACATGTTATAATTCCTTTGAGGGCCTGGTCCTCAGTATTGGGCACTTTAGCAATTTTAGGTTAAACCCAATTTTATTTGCCATAGTTTATCATCCCCCATCAACCTACTCAGAATTTTTATCAGAATTTGCTGATTTCTTAGCTGATTTAGTGCTGAAATCTGATAGAATAATTATAGTAGGGGACTTTAATATACATGTGGATGTAGATAGTGACTGCCTTAATGTGGCATTCAATTCAATATTAGATTCGATTGGGTTTTCTCAGAGAGTAGGAAATTCTACTCATTACCTCCACCATACATTGGACCTTGTTTTGACATATGGCATAGAAATAGAAAATCTTGTAGTGTCTCCTCATAACCCTGTACTGTCAGACCATTGTCTGTTAACCTTTGATTTTACTATTTCTGACTATTTGGCTCCTAAAGAAAAATATTATTACAGTAGATGCCTCTCAGATGATGCTGTTTCCAAATTTATGCAGATTGTTTCTTCTATGCCATGTGTCAACACAATGGAAATAAGCTATAGACAGCTTGCTCCTTCTGTAATTGATAACATGGTGGATAGTGTTTCAGCTTCTCTGCATCAGACTCTAGACTTGGTGGCCCCCTTAAAAAAGAAAAAGTCTAATCAGAGATTTCTAACTCCTTGGTTCAACACAGAAACTCGTAGCTTAAAACAGAAGACTCGTCAATTAGAAAGAAAATGGCGCTCTACTAATTTAGATGAAATCTATTTAGCTTGGAGAAATCATCTTTTAATTTATAAAAAAATCTCTTAGAAAAGCTAGAACGAGTTATTACTCTGCATTAATAGAAGAGAACAAGAATAATCCCAGGTTTCTTTTCAGTACTGTAGCCAGGCTGACAAAGAGTCAGGACTCTGTCAATCCTAGCATTCCCTTAGAGCTTACTAGTCAGGACTTTATGAACTTTTTCAATAATAAAATTTCATCCATCAGAGATAAAATCAATCAGATTCTTCCCACAGTTAACTTAAATACTGTAACTATTACAACTCCTTCTGTTGATGTCTGTCTTGATGAGTTTACTCCAATCGACCTTTGTGAGTTAGACAAAATAGTTTCCTCATCCAAACCTTCAACTTGTCTTTTAGACCCTATTCCTACCAGGTTATTTAAAGAAGTCTTCCCACTTATTGGTAGCTTTATTCTTCATATAATCATTTCTTCATTAACTTTAGGCCATGTACCGCAGGCTTTTAAACGGCTGTAATTAAACCCTTACTCAAAAAGCCAACGCTAGATCCAGGAGCTTTAGCTAACTATAGACCAATCTCTAATCTCCCTTTCATTTCAAAAATCTTAGAAAGAGTTGTTGCTACGCAATTATTTGACCACCTGCAGGGAAATGGTTTACTTGAAGAGTTTCAATCTGGGTTTAGAATCCATCATAGTACTGAAACAGCCTTAGCGAAGGTCACTAACGACCTCCTCATTGCATCTGATAATAGACTAGTTTCTGTACTTGTCCTTTTAGACCTTAGTGCAGCTTTTGATACTATCGATCATAATATTCTACTTGATAGATTAGAACACTATGTTGGACTTAATGGAACTTCGTTGCAATGGTTTAGATCTTATTTATCTGATAGGTTCCAGTTTGTTCATGTAAATAATGAGTTTTCTTTCAACTCAAAGCTTAGTCATGGAGTTCCACAGGGATCTGTGCTAGGCCCTACTCTTTTTAGTTTATATATGCTTCCGTTAGGCAACATTATTAGAAAGCACTGTATACATTTTCATTGGTATGCAGATGACACACAATTATACCTGTCAATGAAGCCAGATGATAGTAATCAATTAGCCAAGTTAGAAGCCTGTCTTAAGGAAATCAAAGCTTGGATGACTTGTAATTTCCTGCTATTAAATTCAGATAAGACTGAAGTCATTCTTGTTGGTCCAAAAAACCTTAGAAATTCCTTTCCAAATCAAACTTTCAGTTTGGATGCGGTTACTCTTTCTCTTAATAGCTCTGTGAGGAACCTTGGAGTTATTTTTGATCAGGATTTGTCCTTCAATTCACATATTAAATTTGTTTCTAAGACTGCCTTCTATCATTTGCGTAATATTGCCAAGATTAGGAGCATCTTGTCTCAGAGTGATGCTGAGAAACTGATCCATGCTTTTGTTAGCTCGAGATTAGATTATTGTAATTCTTTATTATCAGGCTGTCCTAAAACATCTTTAAAAAGTCTTCAGCTGATCCAAAATGCTGCAGCAAGAGTTTTAACAGGTACTAGAAAGAGAGATCATATCTCTCCGGTTCTGGCCTCCCTTCATTGGCTTCCCATAGAGTTTAGAATTAAGTTTAAAATCCTTCGTCTTACTTACAAAGCTCTAAACAATCAGGCTCCTTTTTATTTAAAAGATCTGATACTACCGTATTATCCTAACAGAGCACTATGCTCCCAAAATGCAGGATTACTTGTAATACCTAGAATCTCCAAAAGTACAATGGGAGGCAGAGCCTTCAGTTATCAAGCTCCTCTCCTGTGGAATCAGCTGCCAATCTGGATTCGGGAGTCAGACTCGATCTCTGTTTTTAAGAAAAGGGCTAAAACCTACCTTTTTGATATAGCCTACAATTAGGGAGGGATCATGTGTTTCTGAACCCTCCCTTAGTTATGCTGCTAATAGGTTTAGTCAGCCGGGGGACCTCCAGTAATGCACTGGGCCTCACTCCTTTCCTCACTCTCTATGAAATATTTTTTTTTGCTGGTCATTAACATTTGTTTGTTCTCTCCCATAGATTGAGTCCCCATCGTGCTGTTCGCTCTCTACATGTCTGTTCTTTTCTTTTTCTCTATCCCCTCACCCCCCAGCCAGTCGCAGCAGATGACTGCCCCTCCCTGAGCCTGGTTCTGCTGGAGGTTTCTTCCTGTTAAAAGGGAGTTTTTCCTCTCCACCGTCGCCAAGTGCTTGCTCACAGGGGATCGCCTGATTGCTGGGGTCTTTCTGCAACTGTGGGGGTTCCCCCCTACAGTTGATAGTGCTTTGAGATGACTGTTGTTGTGAAATGGTGCTATATAAATAAAGTTGAATTGAATTGAATTGAATTGATATGATTTTTGTCAATTTTAAAAGATAATTTTCCAAATAACGATGAAGGTTGTTGTCTAACTGTTAAGGTATAAGGTTGTGACAATACATAAATTAAAAGACTACAAACATAGACTCAGGTAACTTACATCATTGTTTTCAAAGAGTGCCCAGCCCTCTGGATCAGCTGCAGCTCTCAAAGTACAATAATTTGTGTTTTTTTTTCTTCTCTTTGGATCCTTGTTTCATCGGTCAGAAAATAGGAGGTGAGCTTTGAGAGGAGAACCCCCATGATCGTGTTTGGTGATGTGGGATGCTGGGAGAGGCAGTCCACTCAGCATTTTCACAAAAACTAAATATTACTCTGTTATTATGCAACATCTGACAACTTTAATTACGTGGAAAATTATCTTTTAAATTGACAAACATCATACGTGTAACTCGTGGCAAAATTCAGTTGGGATTAAAAGATAATTTTGCTCTTGCCATTCATTTCGATGGATTTTTTTTTTTTTCAATTTAAGGTCCCAAATGCAGAAGTAAAGGGGGCTTGACTTACGCTCTCTATTTTACATTTCATGTGGAAATCAAGGTCCCAGAGTCTGGAGGAAGAGTGGAGAGGCACAGAATCCAAGCTGCTTGAGATCCAGTGTGAAGTTTCCACAGTGAGTGATGATTTGAGGAGCCATGTCAGCTGGTGTTGGTCCACTGTGTCCATCCCCGTGCCATTTCCCCATCACTCATGAATAAGACACCGAGATACTTTTTCCACTTGGGGCAGGACATTGTCCCCAACCTGGAGAGGTTGCTTCAAAATTATTCCATCCCCAGCACAATGTGTGTTTTTGTAATTTATAAACTTTTAGCTGTTTGGAAAAAAAATTAGAAGGTAATTGTTGATTAACTGACTCTGCAGTACCTCCTCTATCTCCCTTGTTTCTGGCTCTAACTCTATCCAAAGTAAAAAAAACAAACAAAAAAAAAAAAAAACTCATGATGGAGCACTTTGGAAGAAACTGCTCTGTTTAGATCACATCGCCATAAATTCAGATCTGATTAATTTCTTTGAAATTTTACTTGAACACTTAGCAGCTCTCTCTTTTTCGGATCGTTTTAAAACCTCTGAAAGCCAGACTCTCTAATTCAGTGCAGCTGTAGTGCAGCTCTCTGACTGCAATCCCCAAAACACTAAACACAGATCCATACCAGTCTCACTCTACACTCCAACAAAACACATCATCTAAATGCTTTCTACTGGAGTACTTAATCTAATTTACCAGATCTCACAGAAAAGCTAAGTGCAGCTGTTAAGCTGGACTTGGTTTGTCCTTGTATGCACATAAATCAAAGAGTAAAGCCTTGGACTTCATCTACATATGTGAAAAGCTTTGAAAATGTTTGTTGGCTCACAAGACAAATTTAGTGGGAAGAGAGAAAGAAAGTGTTATCCAGCAAACGTTTTATCATTTCACTAGCACTGATGCCTGTTTAATATTGCATGCAGTGTTTAATGATGGTGGTACTACAGCAGCAATAGCAAGCAAGTTTTGTCCACATACATACAGACATACAGCAGTGACACAATGCATTTGGCATGCATTAAGCATGATGAGAGAGAAACAATCTTGCAATAGCAAGGTTATCATATAGAAACTTGCCTCACCAATGACATCTGCTGAGATGTTAAGTGGCTATTTGTACTCACTTACTTCAGTCATTCCCATCTTAGTTACCCTGCAGAATGGTCCATGGAATCCTATGAAATAATTTTTCAATGGTTGGATCAGAATTTTATAATATTGTGTTCTGAGTTTTGGACACCAATGTTATGGAAAGGTGAAGAAAGAAAATGGTAAATGTGCCATTTTTAAATTATAGTACAACCCATCATAATAACAGTAGGTCAAAATGACTAAAAACAGCAATAAAAAAATTAACAGTATGTTAGTACAGGTACATCTCTAAAAATTAGAATATCATGAAAAAGTTCAATATGTTTTGTCACTCATTTCAGAAAGTGAAACCTATATATTATATAGATTCATTACACAGAGAATGATATATTTCAAGTGTTTATTTATTTTATTTTTGAAGATTATGACTTACAGCTCATGAAAACCCCAAATTCAGTTTCTCAAAAAATTAGAATATTACATAAAATTATTCATTCATTCATCTTCTTCCGCTTAATCCTTTTTGGGTCGCGGGGGGGCTGGAGCCTATCCCAGCATCTTTGGGCGAGAGGCAGGGTCCACCCTGGACAGATCCCCAGTCCATCGCAGGGCCAACACAGAGAGACAGACAACCATTCACTCTCACAGTCATACCTGAGGACAATTTAGAATCCCCAGTTTTGATGCCAATTATCCTAACTTGCATGTTTTTGGCATGTGGGAGGAAACCGGAGAAATCCCGGAGTAAACCCACGCAGACACGGGGAGAACATGCAAACTCCACACAGATCACTGTTGGTTGGGGGCTGGGATCAAACCCAGGATCCCCAGGCCAAGGGTGAGTTGCTGTGCTGCCGCAGTGCTAACCACTCCTCCACCGCGTCGCTCTACATAAAATTAATTTTAAAAAATTGTTTTTTAATAGAAATGTTGGCCGACTGAAAAGTATGTCCATGTACACACTCAACACTTGGTCGAGGCTCCTTTTAGATTAATTACTGTATCAGTGTGGTGTGGCATGGAGGTGATCAGCCTGTGGCACTGCTGAGATGTTATGAAGGTCCAGGTTGCTTTGATAGTGACCTTCAGCTTGTCTGCGTTGTTGGGTCTGGTGTCTCTCATCTCCCTGTTGACGATACTTCATAGATTCTCTATGGGGTTTAGGTCAGGAGAGTTTGCTGGCCAATCAAACTCAGTGATGCCATGGTCATTAAACCAGGTTTTGATACTTTTGCCAGCGCGTGTGTGTGTGGGGGTGCCAAGTCCTGCTGGAAAATGAAATCAGCTTCTCCATAAAGCTTGTCAGCAGAGGGAAGCATGAAGTGCTCTAAAATTTCCTGGTAAAAATAAATCAGACTTTACCTGCAGTCCACCCAGCCGTTGGCTGGTCGGGGTGTGCACGATTCCTCCAGCACCATAGACCTCCGTTTCCACATCCTACGACACTCCACCATGGGTGTGGAGAGAGGGCCACAGGAAGACAACAGCGGGGTGCGTGACATTGGATGCAGAGTGCACTTGATTTCTCCCCCAGCACCCACCTCTAGGGGGATATATGATCAGATTAAAGTAAAGAAATGTGACTATAAGTAAAAGTAAATATAGTTTTCGTGTCCCAGCACCCATCAGTAACATGTACCATTATCTTCCCATCAGTTCACAATGCCTGTACTGTGGAGAGAGAGAGACCTGTGGATTCAAAACTCCACTGACCGTGTCACATACGCTTGATTCCTTCCCCCGGCATACACAACCACCAGTAAATGTCAGTTACAAAAGGTGACCACGGTCAAGTGGCCTCTGAGTTAGCAGGGAGACAAACGCCTCATACATACATACCCACACCGCAGAATCCCTTATATATATATATAGAGAGAGAGAGAGAGAGAGAGAGAGAGACTTTTGACTTTTAAAATGAGCCTTTATTGCACACTTCAAAAAAATGCAAGCACACCAACATCATTCCACAGAGAGAGAGAGAGAGAGAGAGATTGCTAGCCTAACTTGAAAACTGAGACACTATTGAAAACATGTATTGTGAAGCTGTTTCCACAAATCAGAGTATACTGTATATACCTGATTTATTAAATGTGACTAAATTGTCTTGTTATACAAGATTTAAAGGGGTCATTGACTGGATGTTTTTTTCTACATTTAACAGCTCCCATAGGTCTTAATGAAACTTCTGTGCCATATTTTAGTCAAATTTTATTTAATTGTTTAATTATTGCAGAATCATTGAGTCATCTTTTGCAGTCCTACTCACAACTGGTTTCAGTGCATGTCTCTTTAAATGCCCAAGAACCTCAATGAACTCTGCCCTCCCTCTTCATCACTATTGCTAATCTTAGCTGGCTAGCTCCTAGCTCAGATAGCGAGCCTGAGCCAACTCAGAATTCATGGTGATACTATCAAATGTTATTTCCCCATATAATTAAAAAAATGCAAATTTACTTTAATTATGCCTTTAACAAAGTGGTTGATTAGTTTTGTGTGTTGACTAAACAAGGATTACAAGACTGCAAGTCACAATGTCAGTTTAAAGGAACATAAAACTATCTGCTTTATTGGTTCATTGAAGCACAGCCTAATGATTTTAAACCTTAAATGAAAAACAAATGTCAGCAGTCATTTCCATAGCAATACTGAGGTTAACTCAGATGAAATGAGTATAGGCAACACCGTGGAATTTTGCCACCAAAACTTAAAATGCCCCCAAAATGCAAATACACTACACACGCTTATTTCTGAGTAAAGTTAATTTTGTAGAAATGAGTAACTCCAATTTTTTTGAAGGATTAAGTTACATTTACTTACTTCTTATATTAAGTAGTACTGTTAGGTTTTACAGCATGTTTATGACGTTCTGCAGCAAACCCGGAAGAGTTTACTGGCTCGTCAGAGACGGAAACTATATAAAGGCGCTCTTTGTGTGTGTGTGTGTGTGTGTGTGTGTGTGTTTTATGAGTAGTGAGTGTTTCAATTGCTTCATATGCTTGTGGCTAAATTATATTGAACATTTAGTGCCATACAACAGAAAGCCAAACTTTTAATAAACACCGTCACTGTCCCCCGTGATGACAAATTTACATACGTATTATAACCCAAAAAACCACAACAGCAGTTTGCAGCTCACCTATCCATCAAACCTGTTAAAAGTTTTCTCTCCTGATGTTGACACACTCAGGACAAATAATTGCTCTTTTATACAGGGCAATATGGAAGTCAGGTTGTATTCCCTAGACAGCCATGCAGGATACACTTCAATGCAATGTCTTTCTCTGTGGTGGTTGTTTGGGTTATGGTAGGTAGATTTATTATCATGAAGGACAATGACTATATTTTTGCTGATTATCAAAAGTTTAGCTTTCTGCTATATGGGTCTATGCCATACAGAGTAAATGCTGGGTATCCCAGAGCCTCAGAGAGCCATGTATTCAGTGCCTCCTCATCTTGTGAAGGAGAGAGCACAGAGAGAGGCCTCTGCTTTTAAAGGAAACTGCATGGTGTTACAGCACTAGGGGAATTTTACAATTACTTTGATAAAAATTAATCTGCAGCTATGTCCAGCTCCTATTCATTCTTGAAAAATTAGACACACCTGTGGATGTATTTTAAGGCACACCATGCTGCTTGCTCCTTGCGTGACATCATGGGAAAATAAAAACAAACCAGCCAATATATCAGGAAGAGAATTGCGGACCTCCACAGGTCTGGTTCATCTTCCAAACACCATGGGAATGTCCAGCCATCATACCACAAAGGAAGGAGGCAGGTTCTGTGTCCCAGAGATATTGTGTTTTGGTGCAAAATGGTGCAATTTCTATCAACCCCAGAACAAAAGCAAAAGACCTGGTGAACTCACTAACCTAAAACAGGCAAAAGTTTTATTCTGATTTGTGGTCAGACAGTGAGAAAAAAAAGGTTATTTGTCTTTCTTTGAGGAGTAGTGTGGTAATACCCACTTTAATAGAGCCAGAAAGTCCTCATAATTTTAGGCGGAGTTTAGGCGGAGTTTAGGCGGCGTGCAAGAAATATAAGACAGAATAATAAAGAGCGATGGCAAGAACCAAGCAGACCGCCCGTAAATCTACTGGAGGAAAAGCCCCCAGGAAGCAGCTGGCCACCAAGGCTGCTCGGAAAAAGCGCTCCGGCCACCGGTGGAGTGAAGAAGCCTCACCGTTACAGGCCCGGTACCGTGGCTCTGAGAGAGATCCGTCGCCACCAGAAATCCACGGAGCTGCTCATCCGTAAGCTGCCCTTCCAGCGCCTGGTGAGGGAGATCGCTCAGGACTTCAAGACCGACCTGCGCTTCCAGAGCTCCTCCGTCATGGCTCTGCAGGAGGCCAGCGAGGCCTACCTGGTGGGTCTCTTCGAGGACACCAATCTGTGCGCCATCCATGCCAAGAGGGTCACCATCATGCCCAAAGACTTCTAGCTGGCCCACCGCATCCGCGGAGAGAGAGCTTAGACTTTCTGCTGCACATCCACCAACCACAATGCTCCGCACTGTGTGTCTATATATATATATATTTATAGTAATATGTACATATGTATACTAGCTGCTCTTGTTTTTTCTTGCCTTCTGATTGTTGCTCTGAGTGTTGCTATCCCTGTGCTGTTGCAATCCTGGAATTTCCCCATTGTGGGACTAATAAAGGCTTATCTTATCTTAATGAGGTTGGAGTAATGGTGGTGGAATGAATCAGCCATCTGTCATTTAATAAGTGACTGTTTCCTTGGCCCCTTACAATTTTCCTTTCACTTTTCTTTAAGATATTAAAACTGAAGACTAAAATCTGGGAAAAGATGCTATAAACATGACCCTTTATAGCAGCAAGCCTGCTGTTATGTGACACCTTTGGGCTGTTTTACTAATCCACAGTCCAGTGCATCACTATGTAAAGCCAAACGGCATCTTTGGCTTTCTATCCTGATACCAAATTCTCAAAGTGAAATTGAACTGAAAACCTCCTGCGATAACTGGATAAAGTGGAATATATATTTCTCAAACCTAACTGAAGCTGAGAGAAGCATTTTTTTCCATGCGGTATCCATTTTTATTCTAACCCACTGCTTTCAACAAACCGTGCTTTTGGAAAGTGCTAAACTAAAGTGATGTTGGCAGCGTGCTTTCACTCAGCTGATACACGAGCAGCAGTATAAAAAACAAACAAAACAACAATAATATTTGTTTTGTTTTAATTTTTTTGCTTGGACTTGCTAAGAAGGATATAATGTAGATTTCCTTGGCCTGGGGTGAGACACCGTCATCGACCCTGTTCTTTGTAATGCTGACAGCCTCCTGCTCTCTGGTGCAACGGTCAGTGGTTCATGTTACTTCTGCCCTGAAATCTTTGGGCAGCCTCTCTGTCCTTTCTTTGCATAATAATATTGCAGCATGTTGCTAACTACAAATAAGGAAAGAATTTGTGTTTCCTGGATTCACTGAATTGTTATTTATAAACGATTCATTATTTTATTCATAACCACAGTTAATATTGATGTCTTTGTGATCAGTCTGACACACACGTGTACTTAATCACTGACTTTGCATTTTGAAAAGGAAGATGAATTTAATTATTTTAATTCAAAATCAAGAAAAGAAGAAGTAGTAAGAAGAAGTAAGATCAGAAATAAGAAGCAAATAATTGCAATCAAAAGCTGCACACTGAACAGTACATGAATACTGTTATATTTGATTATGAACCTACAGTATTACATATTGTAACCTCCAACCTCATCCAAATCATCATCTTGTCTATTAGACCCTATTCATACCAGATTATTTAAAAAAATATTCCTATTTATTAGAAACTCAGTTCCACAATTAATTCATCACTAACAGTACGCTTGTAAAGCAGGCCATTAAAATGACCAACACTTGATCCAGGAGTGTTCACTTACCGCAGGCCAATTTCTAATATGTCTTTTATTTCAAAAATCTTAAAGGGTTGCTGTCGCTCAGTCCAACCCGGTCTCAGTAAAAAATGTATCTAATAAACGTTTTCCTACCCCTCTAAAAACGTACATTTCCATGTTCAATCAAAAAATAACGTGCCTTGCTACGTTTTCACAAGTTCACTTGCTGCGCAGTCCTCACCGTGCATGTGCAGAACAACGTATCTTTTACTTTTACTTTGCTTTCCCAATGTTCATTTAGTTGGTGGGAGGGGGATGACAGACGGTTACTTACACAGCTGTTTCAGCAAAAACAGGAGTTTGACTCCCACTCTTGTCTGTCATGTACCTTTTTTCTTTGGTTTTTTTTTTCCTTGTTTTTTCCTTACTTTCTTTTTCACTCCACTAATGAAAGGTTCATGTGAGGTTAGGGTTAGGCATTAAAGTATGGGTTAGGTTAGGTTAGTTGCTCCATGCTCACACACAATAAAAGTGAAAAACAAAATGCCGTTACACACATTTCTTAAAGCTGTAAATGCCACGTACCCAATGCACGTCAAAAATCCTTTTTACGTGCCTCTGTACATTTTCTATGACTGACAAAGCGTGCTATTGAGCATTTTTTTGCTGAGACTGGGCTGCTCAGTCAATTAACTATAGACAGTGAAAAAAAAAATATTTGAAGAGTTTAGTCAGGTTTCAAGATTCATCATAGTCCTGAAGACTTTCGTGAAGGTCATTAATGAGCTTCTTACAGCATCTGGTAATGGACTTGTTTCTGTATTTGTCCTTTTAGATCTTAGTGCAGCTTTTGATATTACCGTTCATTCATATCACCAACATTTAACTTTATAGATTAAACACCTTTTGGGGGCTTAAAGGGATTTCTTTGCAGTGATTTAAATCATATTTTTCAAACAGGCTCCAATTTATTCATGTTAATAATGAATCTTCCTTATATTTGTTTTGTAGCTTTGGCATTTTAGTGAGGTCTCAGGGCTACCGTAGTGCAGACCTGTGTACAACTTACTAACATATCTACTCTTCGTGTGTCTGGAAACACAGCCTATCAACTGGGCTGTTAATTTAAGCATCGGGATTTAACCTTGTCTTTATGTTCTTCATCTCTCAGCAGCAAGCTTCCTTTACTGCCATCTGTGTTTCTATCACACCACCACTCAAGCTCCGGGAGTTTCCTTGTCCTCCGGTTTCTTTTGGAGTAAATTAGCTGCAGTTTCACACATTTTTATTCTACACCATATCCCTGTACGATGTGAAAAAAACTTGTGTGCCCAGGACATAACCCTACTGTCCTTGGGTGTTCTTTTCAATATTTGTAGGATTTAGTTGAAGTTGTAGCTGCAGAAGACCAGACACAAACCAAACATTCACCGTTAGATAAAATATGCATATATATTCAATTATTAATGAAAAAGCAGTTTTTCGGCTGTGAAAATTTGCACTGCATAGAAAATTGTATTAATTAAATATTTTCCATAGATGAGTCATGAAGACTGTCTGAAAGAACATACTATAAACTAGAGCATACCAAGGCTTTTCTGTGATTATTAAAACTTTAACCTGGAGCTGAGCATTTCCCACAAAAGCTGCTTTCTAACAAACCAACAATGATAGTCATGGAGAATGCATCACCTTTTTTCTGCATCTTGACTAGGGATGGGAGAAATAATAATTTTCCCAATGCATCTCAACGCAGACATGAACGATTCTGAATCGATGCACAAATGTCAAGATTCCAGTTATTAAATATTATTAATAAGGCAATTAATTTGGCCAGAATGAAAAAATCGGCAGTCGAAAGGAAAAAGTTGGTACTTGGACCTGACCAGACTCTTTATGGCGTGACACAAAAGAAACAAAGGTGGAGCGGAGTACATGATCGACGCCCTGTGCAAACAAATGGCAGTGCTTCCGCTTTTATGAAGTCCAAGGGAAAAAAGACTTGGACAAGACCCACACCATATGTAAGCTCTGTCAGACTAAACTAAAATATTTTTGAAAAACAACAAACATGGAAACCATATTGCAGGTTTCCACCAGGCTGCCACCGCTGACAAGAGACCAATTTAGCAAGCAATGTCAAAACTTCCATACAACTCAGAAAGGGCAAAGCAAATTACAAAATGCAGTATCACTTTTATTGCCAAGGATTTACACCTGTATTCTGTTGTTGAGAACCAGGACTTTCGCTCAATGATGCGCACTGTAGAGCCGAGGCACAATGTCATAATATTTCATGTAAATCTGTTGGAAAGACTTTTCCCAGTCACCAACAAGTGTTAAATATATATATACAGTATATATACACTACCGTTCAAAAGTTTGGGGTCACCCAGACAATTATTTTGTGTTTTCCATGAAAAGTCACACTTATTTACCACCATGAGTTGTAAAATGAATAGAAAATATAGTCAAGACATTGACAAGGTTAGAAATAATGATTTGGATTTGAAATAATATTTTTTTCCAGATACTCAACCTGCTCAAAGGAAGGTCAGTTTTATAGCTTCTCTAACCAGCTAAACTGTTTTCAGCTGTGCTAACATGATTGCACATGGGTTTTCTAATCATCCATTAGCCTTCTGACACAATGAGCAAACACACTGTACCATTAGAACACTGGAGTGATAGTTGCTGGAAATGGGCCTCTATACACCTATGTAGATATTGCACCAAAAACCAGACATTTGCAGCTAGAATAGTCATTTACCACATTAGCAATTTATAGTAAATATTAGAGTGTATTTCTGATTAGTTTAAAGTTATCTTCATTGAAAAAAACAGTGCTTTTCTTTCAAAAATAAGGAAATTTCTAAGTGACCCCAAACTTTTGAACGATAGTGTATATAAACTTTATATAAATAAAGTTGAATTGAATTGAAATGAGAATATATATATATATATATATATATATATATATATATATATATATATATATATATATATATATATATATATTCAATTCAATTCAACTTTATTTATATAGCGCCATTTCACAACAACAGTCATAGCACTTTCAACTGTAGGGGGAATCCCCACAGTTGCAGAAAGACACCAGAAATCAGGCGATCCCCTGTGAGCAAGCACTTGGCAGTGGTGGAGAGGAAAGACTCCCTTTTAACAGGAAGAAACCTCCAGCAGAACCAGGCTCAGGGAGGGGCAGTCATCTGCTGCGACTGGCAGGGGGGTGAGGGGGCAGAGAAGATAAAAAGAACAGACATGTAGAGAGCAAACAGCACGATGGGGACTCAATCTATGGGAGAGAACAAACAGATGCTAATAACCATCCATCCATTCATCCATCTTCTACCGCTTTTCCGGAGGTCCGGGTCGCGGAGGTAGCAGTACAAGCAGAGAAGCCCAGACTTCCCTCTCCCCAGCCACCTGCTCCAGCTCTTCAGAGAGGATACCAAGGTGTTCCCAGACCAGCTGGGAGACATAGCCTCTCCACCGAGTCCTGGGTCTGCCCTGGGGTGTCCTCCCAGTGGGACATGCCTGAAACACCTCAAGTGGGAGGCGTCCAGGAGGCATCCTAATCAGATGCCCATACCACCTCAACTGACTCCTTTCAATGTGGAGGAGCAGCGGTTCTACTCTGAGCCTCTCCCGGATGACTGAGTCCTCACCCTGAGGGTGAGTCCAGCAATCCTACGGAGAAAGCTCATTTCAGCCGCTTGTATCCGGGATCTTGCTCTTTCGGTCATTACCCAAAGCTCGTGACCATAGATGAGAGGAGGAACGTAGATTGACTAGTAAATCGACAGCTTTGCTTGAGAACTAAGCCCCCTCTTCACCACAACAGACTGGTACAACGTCCGCATCACTGCTGATGCTGCTCCAATCCGTCTGTCAATCTTTCGCTCCATTTTCCCCTCACTCGTGAACAAGACCCCAAGATACTTAAACTCCTCCACTTGGGGCAGGAGCCTGTCCCCAACCCAGAGAGGACAATCCACCTTTTTCTGGCTGAGGACCATGGACTCGGATTTGGAGGTGTTGATTCTCATCCCAGCCGCTTCACATTCAGTGGCAAACCGTCCCAGCAAGAGCTGTAGGTCATTGCTGGATGAAGCCAACAGGACAACATCATTTGCAAACAACAGAGATGAGATCCTGTGGTCACCAAGCATGACACCCTCCATTCCCTGGCTGCGCCTAGAAATCCTGTCCATAAAAATTATGAACAGGATCGGTGACAAAGGGCAGCCCTGGCGGAGTCCAACTCTCACTGGGAATGACTCTGACAGAGTGTTGGCAATACGAACCAAACTCTCACAACGGTGGTACAGAGACCGAATAGCTCGTAACAACAAGCCCGATACCCCATACTCCCGAAGCACCACCCACAAAAAACCACGAGGGACGGGGTCAAATGCCTTCTCCAGGTCCACAAAACACATGTAAACTGGTTGGACAAACTCCCACGAACCCTCGAGAATTCTCGAGAGGGTAAAGAGCTGGTCCGATGTGCCACAGCCAGGACGAAAACCACATTGCTCCTCCTGAATCCGAGGTTCGACCAACGGCCGGACTCTCCTCTCCAGTACCTTGGCATAGACCTTCCCAGGGAGGCTGAGGAGTGTGATTCCTCTAAAGTTGGAGCACACCCTCCGGTCCCCTTTTTTGAAGAGAGGAACCACCACCCCGGTTTGCCATGCCAAAGGCACTGCCCCCGACCTCCACGCAATGTTGCAGAGGCGTGTCAGCCATGACAGCCCTACAACATCCAGGGCCTTTAGGTACTCAGGGTGAATCTCGTCCACCCCCGGGGCCCGGCCACCAAGGAGATTTTTAACCACCTTGGCGACCTCAGCCCCTGTGATAGGCGAGTCATCCCCCTCGTCCCCAAACCCTGCTTCCTCTGTGGAAGGCGTATCAGTGGGATTGAGGAGATCCTCGAAGTATTCCTTCCACCGCCCAACGATATCCCCAGTCGAAGTCAACAGTGTCCCATTCGCACCACACACAGTGTGCACAGGGAGCTGCTTTCCCCTCCTGAGCCGCCGGACAGTTTGCCAGAATCTCTTCGAGGCCGACCGGAAGTCTTGTTCCATGGCCTCACCGAACTCCTCCCATACCCGGGTTTTCGCTTCAGCAACCACCTGAGCTGCACTCCGCTTGGCCTGCCGGTACACCTCAGCTGGAGTCCCACAAGCCATCCAAGCTTAATAGGATGTTAATGACCAGCAAAAAAAAAAATAATAAAAAAAAAATACCTAACCTATTACCTAACCTATTAGCAAATAAAAAACCTATTAGCAGCATAACTAAGGGAGGGTTCAAAAACACATGATCCCTCCCTAATTGTAGGCTATATCAAAAAGGAAGATTTTAACCCTATTCTTAAAAACAGAGATCCAGTCTGATCTCTGATAAAATTTTATATATATATATATATATATATATATACAGTATATATATATATATATATATATATATATATATATATATATATATATATATATATATATATACAGACGTGGACAGAATTGTTGGTACCCCTCTGTTAATGAAAGAAAAACCCACAATAGTCACAGAAATAACTTGAATCTGACAAAAGTGGTAATAAATAAAAATTCTATGAAAATTAACCATTGAAAAACAGACAATGCTTTTGAATTTTGGTTCAACAGAATTATTTTAAAAAACAAACTCATGAAACAGGCCTGGACAAAAATGATGGTACCCTTAATATTTTGTTGCACAACCTTTTGAGGCAATCACTGCAATCAAACAATTTCTGTAACTGTCAATGAGACTTCTGCACCTCTCAGCAGGTATTTTGGCCCACTCCTCATGAGAAAACTGCTCCAGTTGTCTCAGGTTTGAGGGGTGCTTTCTCCAGACAGCATGTTTCAGCTACTTCCACAGATGTTCAATAGGATTTAGATCAGGGGTCATAAAAGGCCACTTTAGAATAGTCCAGTGTTTCACTCTTAGCCATTCTTGGGTGTTTTTAGCTGTGTGTTTTGGGTCATTATCCTGTTGCAAGACCTATGCACCTGCGACTGAGACCAAGCTGTCTGACACTGGGCAACACATTTCTCTCTAGAATACCTTGATAGTCTTGAGATTTCATTGTACCCTGCACAGATTGAAGACACCCTGTGCCAGATGCAGCAAAGCAACCCCAGAACATAACAGAATCTCCTCTATGTTTCACAGTAGGGACAATGTTCTTTTCTTGGTATGCTTCATTTTTGTGTCTGTGAACATAGCGCTGATGTGCCTTGCCAAAAAGTTCCAGTTTTGTCTCGTCTGTACATAGGACATTCTCCCAGAAGCTTTGTGGCTTGTCTACATGCAGTTTGGCAAATTCCAGTCTGGCTTTTTTATGATTTGTTTTCAACAGTGGTGTCCTCCTTGGTCGTCTCCCATGAAGTCCACTTTGGCTCAAACAACGACGGATGGTGCGACCTGACACTGATGTACCTTGACCTTGGAGTTCACCATGAATGTGTTTAGAGGTTGTTCTGGGCTCTTTTGTTTCCATTCGTATTATCCGTCTCCTCCTGCGGCCACGTCCAGGGAGGTTGGCTACAGTCCCGTGGATCTTAAATTTCTGAATAATATGTGCAACTGTAGTCACAGGAACATCAAGCTGCTTGGAGATGGTCTTATAGCCTTTACCTTTAACATGCTTGTCTATAATTTTCTTTCTAATCTCCTGAGACAAGTCTCTCCTTTGCTTCCTCTGGTCCATGTTTAGTGTGGTACACACCATGTCACCAAACAGCACAGTGACTACTTGTCACCCTTTAAATAGGCCGACTGACTGATTACAAGTTTGTAGACACCTGTGATGTTAATTAGAGGACACATCTTGGTTGAACATGTCCCTATGGTCACATTATTTTCAATCTGTTCTAGGGGTACCATCATTTTTGTCCAGGCCTGTTTCATGAGTTTGTTTTTTAAAATAATTCTGTTGAACCACAATTCAAAAACATTGTCTGATTTTCATTGGCTAATTTTCATAGAATTTTTTTTTATTACCACTTTTGTCAGATTCAAGTTATTTCTGTGACCATTGAGGGTTTTTCTTTCATTAATTCATCATCGCCTGGCTGCCCCCAGATGAAAATCCATAAAATAGGTATGTGGGACTATAATGTTCTGAATGAGGCTTTCGAAAATTATGAATCAGTTTGTAAATCACTGGATTGAAAATGTACATGTACAGATTGGATCCCGGGATCCACTTGGGGTGCTCACTTGGTCAGGGGTCCACATGACCTGTTCCCGACACAACCATCCACACTTTCTACAATGATACCAAAGCCGAAGTCATGCAGTCACTGAAGACAGCGGGTAGGATTGCTATCATGGGTGATGCATGGACATCCATTGCCACAGAATCATTTGTAATGGTAACTGCACATTCTGGTATAATGGTAAATGTGCTTTTGATACAACAAAATGTTCTGGGTTTCTGGATTGAAGGACACAGTTACTTTTTGCACATAACAGGAGAACTTTCATTAGAAGTTTAACATTTCTGTTAGAAATTCTGAATATTTTTTGATTGAAGGATCAGTTACTTGTTGCACATAACATATTGTTTGTTATAAGTTTTATTTGCTAAAATTCAGAATACTCTGAAGTCTGTGTTATAGCAGAAAATGTGCTGCTACAGTTGCACATTTCATGTTGGCTTTTTGAAACATTAAAAGATATTGGAAGTAAATTCATGGGCAGTTGTAAATGCTTTAAATGTAAGAAGTTGTCACACAGTGGTAGGAAAAAAATTCTGAATTAAAAAAAAAAAAGATCCATTGAGATGCATTGAGAATTGAATCGGTGAATTCAAAAAGGGCCCAAGTCCACACTTTTTCAAAGGGGACTTGGGCCCTTTTTGAATTCACCGATTCAATTGTAATCAGCTCGAATCAGAGCTCCCTGAATCATAATTGGCTCAAATCAATGGATGCCTTATAATTCCCATCCCTAGTCTTGACCCAATGAGCTCAAAAGCAAAATGTAAAGATGAGTAATGTTTTCATTTAGAAGTCTGGCTTTTCTGTATTAAATCCATCCATCCATCCATCAATCTATCCATCCATCCATCCATATTCTACCACTTTTCCAGGGACCCGGGTCACAGAGGCAGCAGCTCAATCAGACAATCCCAGACTTCCTTCTCCACAGCCACCCCCTCCAGCTCTTCAGAGGGTAGACCAAGGCATTCCAATGCAAGCTGGGAGACATAGTCTCTTCAGCGTATCCCGGGTCTGCCCAGGGGTCTTCTCCCAGTGAGATGTGCCTTAACCACCTCAAGTGGGAAGTGTTCAGGAGGCATCCTAATTAAATGTCCAAACCACCTCAACTGGCTCCTTTTGAGGTGGAGGAGCAGCAATTCTACTCTGAGCTCCTCACCCTATCTCTAAAGCCTGCTTCATGCTACACCTCTGCTGTCTGTGTACGCGTAACCAGAAACCTCGTGTGATGAAATTTACGTCATCTCCACTCCTCTAGTGTCCGCAGTGCTCAACCGCAGACGAATGCGTGCAGCCCAAATTTTGTGACCGCGCCACGTGCCCACGACCTGAACGCATTGAAAAGCAATGCGCAACACTGAACGTCCCATTCATGAGGTGGCGGTATCGACACAGCATACATCAGTAGATGAAGAAGACAATGAGGAGGTGGAAAACTAGAATAAAAACATACATGAATCATACATTCATATACATTCATCATACTTTCTTTCACAGCGGCAGCAGCATCTTCGTGGAAAAGGAGTGAAAACCGGAAAGTCAAACAGCAGAAATGAACTCTATATCTGAAGAGAAACCTTGTGAAGAAGTCCGCCGTTTCTTCGTTGGTGAAAATCCTTGTGCGTCAGTACCTTGGCACTGACATAATGCACGGCTCAGGAGACACACACGCGGGCTCAGAATAGGTTTAACAGTTTATTGAACAACAAGTGTGTGTGTGATTGCGTGTCTGTGATATGTGGATGTATTGGTGGTGGCGTCTGCGTCAGGCAAGGGGGCAGGCAGCCGTTCAGCCGGACAACCCTATGGGAGAAGCAGAGGGAGAAGGGTAATGGGCACCACACCAATACGGGAGATTGAAGTAATAATAGCTTGCTTACTTGGTTTGGGCAGGTGGGTGGCGTAGCAAGGGCGTAGCCTGGTAGACAGCGACCTGGAGCGCCTGATGCAGCAGCGAGGAGATGATGGCTGGAGAATGTTGTCCGCCACCGGGGAATCCACCTGTGCACAAGGGAGGAGAACTGGAAGAAGAAGGTAAGGGATGCTTACTTGCAATCTTGCTTGATGAAGGGGGTTCCTTGCAGCAAGAGTAGCCGATGAGAACAGATGGCTTCAGGCCGAAGCCCAGGGCGAGGCGGCTTAAATCCCTCGCCGCTGACGAGGCGCAGGTGTGCGTGCAGCTGGCGCCGCTGATGAGCGGCGAGGCGTGACAGTACTCCCCCCTCTAGCAGCGCCTCCTGGCGATGGTTTCTCCGGGTGCGCTCGGTGGAACTCAGTGATGAGAGATGGATCCAACACAAACGACGAGGGTACCCATTGCCTATGTTCAGGTCCATAGCCCTCCCAGTCCACCAAGTACTGCAACCCACGACCCCAGCGCCGGGAGTCCAGGATGGAAGAGACTGGCCAGGCCGGATGACCACCAATCATCTGGGACGCGGGCTGCGCAGCAGGGGGAGGGCAAAGGGGGTCGGAGACTGCCAGCTTCACTTTGGAAACGTGGAAAGTGGGATGGATGCGGAGGGAGGGGGGAATAGCCACACACACAGCCACCGGGTTGATAATCCTGGTAATGGGGTATGGGCCCATGAAACGCTGTGCCAACTTCCTCCTCTCACCCTTTAAAACGACGTCCTGGGTAGACACGTAGACACGTTGGCCTACCTGGTAGGCTGGGGCAGGTCTTCTGTGCCGGTCCGCCATAGATTTGTTACGCTCCGCTGTGCGTAAAAGCGCATTGCGTGCCGACACCCAAATGGAGCTGCACCGCCTGAGGTGCGCCCGAACTGAGGGGACAGTTACCTCACTCTCCTGCGTAGGGAACAGAGGGGGGTCGTAGCCTAGGGACGCATTAAATGGGGACATCCCAGTGGCAGAAGAGCGGGCGGTGTCATGGGCGTACTCAACCCAGGCGAGATGGGTGCTCCAGGACACAGGCTTGGATGTTGTGATGCAGCGGAGCGCAGCCTCCAGCTCCTGATTGGTCCACTCACACTGCCCATTGGTTTGGGGGTGATGGCCGGAGGAGAGGCTTACCTTGGCTCCCAGGGCGTTACAGAAGGGCTTCCAAACCTCTGAGGAAAACTGGGGGCCCCGGTCCGAGACCACGTCCACCGGAATCCCGTGCAACCTGACCACGTGCTGGATAAGGAGGTCCGCCGTCTCCAAGGCAGATGGAAGCCCTCGTAATGGGATGAAGTGAGCAGCCTTGGAGAAACGATCAACGATGGTCAGGACTGTGTTGAAGGTGTTAGAGACCGGGAGACCGGTGACGAAATCCAGGGCGATATGCGACCAGGGCCTGCCAGGGACGAGCAGAGGCTGGAGCAAACCCGCTGGAGGGGCGTTATCTGATTTACTGGTGGCGCAGACGGGGCAGGCCCGGACGTAGCGGGCAGCGTCCTTCCGCAAGCCCGGCCACCAGAAGGATCGTTGAAGTAAGTCAATCATCCGGGAGGAACCAGGGTGGCAGGTGAGCTTTGATGTGTGCAGCCAGTGGATGACCTCCCCCCGGACCGTGGACGGCACAAAAAGCCTCCCCTCCGGTCCGCCGCCAGGGTCTGGTTCCGATTCCTGCGCCTTCTGGATCTTACTTTCAATGTCCCAAGTGACTGCTCCCACGATGCACGACCTGGGCAAGATGGTGTGGGCTGCGTCCTCAGACCATTCAGGGGCAAATTGCCTAGAGAGGGCGTCAGGCAGGCCGTTCTTGGAGCCAGGCCTAAAGGTGATGTTGAAGCAGAACCTGGCGAAGAACAAGGACCAACGTGCCTGGCGGGCGTTCAGACGCTTGGCAGATCTTAAATACTCCAAGTTCTTGTGGTCGGTTAGAACCACGAATGGCAGGGCTACCCCCTCTAGCCAGTGACGCCACTCTTGCAGCGCGAGCTTGATGGCGAGGAGCTCTCTTTCCCCCACGTCGTAATCTCGTTCCGCCGGGGACAAGCGCCGAGAGAAGAAGGCGCAGGGCCGTTTGATCCCGTCGTCAGGTGACCGCTGAGATAACACCGCCCCCACCCCCGTGTCCGATGCGTCCACCTCCACGATGCATTGCAGTGAGGGATCGACTTGGCTGAGGACCCGGGAGGAGGAGAACTCCGCCTTCAGCGCCTGGAAAGCAACCGTGACCTCTTCAGTCCACCGGAACAGGACCTTAGGGGACGTGAGGCAGGTCAGAGGGCCGACGATGGTACCAAAGTTCGGGACAAAGCGGCGGTAGAAGTTGGCAAACCCAATAAACTGTTGTACCTGTTTCCTTGACATAGGAGTGGGCCATTCCACCACCGCTTTCACTTTCGCTGGGTCCGGAAGCACCTGGTCGTGGGAGATGATGAACCCAAGGAAGGACGTAGTCTTAGCGTAAAACTCACACTTCTCAGCCTTGACATACAACTGGTTCTCCAGCAGCCTCTGGAGGACCCGCCTCACATGGACCCGGTGCTCGTCCCTGGATCTGGAGAAGATGAGGATGTCATCCAGGTAGACGAACACAAACAGGCCGATGAAGTCCCGGAGGACGTCATTTATAAGGCGCTGAAAGACGGCTGGAGCGTTGGTCAACCCGAACGGCATAACCAGGTACTCGAAATGGCCGTTCGGGGTACAGAAGGCTGTCTTCCACTCGTCTCCCTCCCGGATCCGGACGAGGTGGTATGCGCTGCGAAGATCCAGCTTGGTGAACCAAGTCGCCCCCTGGAGGGAGTGGAAGGCGGTGTCCATTAGGGGCAAGGTGTAGCGGTCCTTCTCCGTGATGTCATTCAGGGCTCGATAGTCAATACAAGGATGGAGGGAGCCGTCCTTCTTGCCCATGAAGAAGAACCCAGCGCCTAATGGTGACGACGAGGGACGGATGATTCCAGCACTCAGCGATTCCTTGAGATAAGAATTCATAGCCTCCTTCTCCGGCGCAGACAGGCTGTAGAGTCGCCCCGAGGGTAAGGGTGCCCCCTGGCGGATGTTTATAGCACAGTCGTAGGGCCTGTGCGGGGGAAGAGACATCGCCTTGGATTTGCTGAATACCATACCCAGGTCGTGAAACTCCGATGGCACCAGGGTGAGATCCGGAGGCGCGGCTTCCTTGGGAGTTGAAGGCGAGGACGGGGCGCAGGCAGCGGATTGGAGGCAGGTGCTCATGCAGAAGGAGCTCCAGACGGACACTCTGCCAGACCTCCAGTCCAGGACAGGGCTGTGGAGGCGGAGCCAGGGGTATCCGAGGATGACAGGAGATACTGAGTTAGGTAGGACGTAGAAGGTGATCTCCTCCTGATGATTTCCAGAAATAATAACAGGGACGGGAATGGTCTGGTGTGTTACTTTCCCCAGGGAAACACGGGAGAGATTAACTAGGGCGAGAGGAGTCTTGAGGGTATGGCAACGGATGCCCAATCGGGTTGCCAGGCTCTGTGAAATAAAGCTGCCCTCCGTGCCTGAATCCACCAGTGCATGGGTGAGGTGCCCTGTGGAGTTATGACAGAAACGAATGGGCAGCGTCAATTGAGTGAGGGGACTCGACCGGTTAGAATCTGCAAGGCCCCCTACAGTGATTCGTGGACCCCTAACCGGCTTCTCTGGACAATGCTCCACAGAGTGTTGACTGCCTCCGAAATACATGCAGAGGCCCAACTCCCGGCGGCGTTGTTTCTCCGCTAGATGGAGCTTTGACCGGACCACCGCCTTCACCTCCGACTTCTCGGAGGAGCCAGGCGGTGGCGACGCCAGGGGGCGAGCTTGGGACAGGCGAGACGAGCCTCCCCACGAGCGAGAAGCAGACTTCCGCTCTGAAGACCGCTCGCGAAGCCTGTTATCCAAACTAATCGCTAATGATATCAGCTCTGAAAGCCTCCCCGGAATATCGTGACCAGCCAGCTCATCCCTCAGACCAGAGTTCAGACTGCGGAGGAAGATGCCGCAGAGCGAGGGCTCATCCCAGCCAACCTCCTCCGCGATGACCCGGAAGTCGATCGAGTAGTCTGCAGCTGACCGACCTCCCTGCTGGAGACAGAGAAGGCGATCAACTAACACACTATCGCGACGACTATGATCAAACACGTCGAGGAACTGTTGCACGAATTGGCCGTAGGAGAGGTTGGCATAGCTGGGCCTCGCCATGACGGCGTAAGCCCAGGTGAGTGCCCGTCCCTCCAGGAGGTTTCCTATATAGCCAATTCGGCTGTGGTCTGAGGCAAAATCCCCAGGGACGCGGAAGAACACCGACTCACACTGCATGATGAACCCCCGCGCTCCGCCGAGCTGTCCACTAAAGCGGGTGGGGGTCGGAATGGGTGTGAGCCGGGTTGGCGACCCGGGATCAGTCTGACCGGCCACCGGAGAGGTAGGAGCTGCACCTCCCTGACGAGCCGGGGGGAACGGCTGCAGGAGGTCCAGTCGATCTAACCGATGAGTGATCTTAACTAACTGATTCAACATCACCTGTTGCTGATAAACTATCAAATCTATTTGAGCCTCGAGAGTGGTGAGACGGCGTGTGAGCCCGCTGTCTGCCGAGCCGCTCTGCTGAAGTCGTACTGACATAATGCACGGCTCAGGAGACACACACACAGGCTCAGAATAGGTTTAACAGTTTATTGAACAACAAGTTCTTACACAATGACTTACACAATGGTCCCCTCCGGCATACAACTAGGAACATACCGGTCGCTATGGAGGGTGAGAATATGTATGGGCACATAATCATACCATGTAGGATAACTAAGCAGACGGTTATGCTGTTTCATCCCATCTAGCAACAATGCTCTGCACTGTGTGTGTTTATATATTTACATATTTATTCCATCTAGCTACAATGCTCAGCACTGGGTGTGTTTATATTTATATATCTATATATTTATTCCATCTAGCTACAATGCTCCGCACTGTGTTTGTATATATCTACATATTATTCCATCTAGCTACATTGCTCCGCACTGTGTGTGTTTATATACTTGCATATTTATTCCACCTAGCTGCAATGCTCCGTACTGTGGGTGTTTATATATTTACATATTTATTCCATCTAGCTACAATGCTCTGCACTGTGTGTTCATATATTCATATATTTATTCCATCCAGCTACAATGCTCTGCACTGTGTGTCTGTGTGTATATATATATTTTATAGTAATATGTACATATGTATATTAGCTGCTCTTGCTTGCTTGTTTTTTTTCTTGCCTTCTGATTGTTGCTCTGAGTGTTGCTATCCCAGTGCTGTTGCAATCCTGGAATTTCCCCGTTGTGGGACTAATAAAGGCTTATCTTATCTTATCTTAAGTGTGTGTGTGTGATTGCGTGTCTGTGATATGTGGATGTATTGGTGGTGGCGTCTGCATCAGGCACGGGGGCAGGAAGCCGTTCAGCCGGACAACCCTATGGGAGAAGCAGAGGGAGAAGGGTAACGGGCACCACACCAATACGGGAGATTGAAGTAATAATAGCTGGCTTACTTGGTTTGGGCAGGTGGCTGGCGTAGCAAGGGCATAGAAAGCGACCTGGAGCGCCTGATGCAGCAGCGAGGAGATGACGGCTGGAGAATGTTGTCCACCGCCGGGGAATCCACCTGTGCACAGGGGAGGAGAACTGGAAGAAGAAGGTAAGGGATGCTTACTTGCAATCTTGCTTGATGAGGGGGGTTCCTTGCAGCAAGATTAGCCGATGAGAACAGACGGCTTCAGGCCGAAGCCCAGGGCGAGGCAGCTTAAATCCCTCGCCGCTGACAAGGCGCAGGTGTGCGTGCAGCTGGCGCCGCTGATGAGCGGCGAGGCGTGACAGGCACTACCTATCAGGTGGGAGTGAAACTACAAATAATGGTTGTGCGCATGCATCAACCGCTTGGCCTGGGTAGATGAAAAAAGTGTGCCTGAGCAGCGCCCCGTGCATGCCGGGCTCATCCAAAGTGTATGCGGACCACAGCGGACTAAAGGGAAACGGAGCATGAAGCAGGCTTGAGGGTGGGTCCAGCAACCCTGTGGAGAAAGCTCATTTCAGCTGCTTGTATCTGTGATCTCCTTCTTGGGTCATTACCCAAAGTTCATACCCATAGGTGAGGGTACAAAGGTAGGTTGAATGGTAAATTCACAACTTTGCCTTAGAGCTCAGCTTCACCATGAAAAGACCGGTACAACGTCTGCATCATTGCAGATGCTGCTCCAATCCATGTGTCAGTCTCCCGCACCATTTTCTCATTACTCGTGAAGAAGATCCCATGATACATGGACATCCTCCACATGGGGCAAGACCTTGTCCATGACCCGAAGAGGACAATCCATCCTTTTCTGGCTAAATACCATGGACTCAGACTTGGAGGTACAGTTCTCATCCCAGCCATGTTACACTTAGCAACAAATCATCCCAGTAAGACCTCTAGGTTATTGTTTGATGAAGCCAACAGGATATCATTTGCAAACAACAGAGATGAGATCCTGTGGTCACCAAACATGACACCCTCTGTTCCTTGGCTAGACCTAGAAATCCTGTCCATAAATATCATGAACAGGATCAGTGGCAAAGGGTAGCCCTGACAGAGTCCAACTCTCGCTGGGAATGAGCTCGACTGAGTGTTGGCAATAAGAACCAAACTCCTGCAACAGTCATATAGAGACCAGATAGATCATAGCAACGAGCCCGATGCCCCACACTCCCAAAGCACCCCTCACAAGAAATTGTGAGGGATGTGGTTGAAGGCCTTCTCCAAGTCCGCAAAACACATTTAGACTGGTTGGGCAAACTCCCATGAACCCCTGAGGATTCTTGAGAGCATGAAAAGTTTGTCTGATGTGCCACGACCAGGACAAAAACCACATTGTTCCTCCTGAATCCGAGGTTCAGCCAACAGCCAGACTCTTCTCACCAGTACCTTGGTGATCCCTCATGGTTTGCCACCTTATCATAGTGTGTGGGGGTGGGGAGGGGGGTTGTGGGCCCTTGTGATCCCTGGAGACATGTTGTTGGAAGCAGTGCCCCTGGTAGGATCCCCCAAGACAAACAAGTCCTGGGTGAAGAGCCAGACAAAAAGCGATCCAATAGACTCATGATGAATGTTCAATCAAGGATACAGTGTACTTCACCCAGTATGGGGTTGCCAGTGCCCCGTCCTGGAGCCAGGCCTGGGACAGGGCCCCGACAGCAAGTGCCTGGTGGCCAGGTTGCAGCCCCTGGGCTCAGCCCGAACGAGCTACATGGGTCTGCCCTCCAGTGGGCTCACCACCTGCAGGAGGGTTCATGGGGGTCCAGTGTTATCTAGATTGGTTGGCAGTCAAAGGCAGAGACCTTGGGGGTCCAATCCTTGGTTTACTAAACTGTGTATTAAATACCAGATATAATAAAATGCTCTAATGGATATCTGAGCAATGTCATTCGAGATTTTTGTTTTATTAGTCAAGCAAAATTTAAATGTGGGTGATAAACAAGTCACTGAGTAATCCTAATGGTTCTATCAGAACCAGAGCAGGTGGTTGCTGTTCACATTACAGTGCAAGTATCTGTCAAGCCAATATGCAGGACAGTAGTTGCAAGATGGACTGCAAAAATAGGATGCATGAAAAGTTAGCAAGCTAAAAAAAAAACTTTGTCTTTATAGCTTGTTGTGTACCGTGTTCAACTGTCAGTAAGGAGTTTGAGAAATGAGGAGGATAGAGGCAGCTCTAAGCTTATTAAAACACAAAGGTGTTCAATAGCCAGATTACAAGTACTCTTCCTTAATTTCAAAAGCAGTGCAGAAACAGTGTCATTGCAGAGCAGATACTGGTTTTAAGCTTCTATCATCACTCTGCAAGCCACTTTTCCCATTTCCATTATCTCTTTTCACACCAGTAAAAAGTCAGAGGAAAAACTCTCAAGGCATCTCTCTTTGGTCTGTTTTCCTGTCTCATTCTCACATGGTTGTCTCCTCTCTGGCTCTACATCTAAATCAGACGTTTCAGGAGCGAGCAGTGGTTGGTGCTTCATTTAGCTGTGCCTACCACTGGAGGCAAAGATGAAAGCAGCTGTTTTGACAGAGACAAATAATTGCTGCAAACTTTTCTCTCAACTTGTTTCATAAAGTCTCTGGGCAATGATAGTGGGACTGCAGCTTCACAGCATCCACAGTACCCTCCATTAGGACTACTGCCTGACCAATGAAGAAACCATCAAGTTAACACCCTCCAAACTTTTAAGCATAAGTTACGACTACGTGATTGTCATTTAAAAAAAAAAAAGAAGACCTGGCAATATATTTTAAAATATATGCTGTTAAATGATGCCTATAGTTAATTTTTAAATGTGTCTCAGAGGACAAGAACCAGAAGACATGATTAAAAGTCAAAAATGTTCAAGCAACAAGCAAATGTGCATGCGTCAGAGGTGGAAATGAGGACAAATTCAAAGGGAAGCAATAAATGGAAAGTCTAATACTTCACTAGAAGCCCTTTCTAATTCTCAGGGCATCAGTTAGTGCATCTCCATCAGAGCTTCTGTCAGAGGATTTCCTGTGGTGTGGTTTCAGTGAGAATCCTAACTTGTCACATCTTCAGTGACCATGTTTTATCAAAACCACCATACTGTATTTTCTGAAATCCAACAATACAATTTTTACTAGTCAGTTTTATTGTGTTGTTCTGCTGGATGAGGGATGTCTTTGTCTTTTGTTGTCTTGATCCAAGTTGTAACAGGCTATAGCCCTTTGTTCCACATTTAACTAGCTGCCACAGATGCTTCTACATGTAAACTAAGTTTAAAAAAGGGCTATGTGAGTCTTTCAAAAGAGGCTATTATCACTACATCATTATAAGCCAGGAAAGGAAACACTTTTTAAATATTTAACCTATGCTGGCAAATCTGTCTATAAATACATTAAATTTCTGTGTATGTGTGTGTGCATGTGTTCCACGCATATCTCCGTTCGTCAAACTGACCTAAGATTTTATATGTGTTTTGCTGAGGTTACGAGAGTGTGCATCTCCGACTATGGAGTTGTTCAGTCAAAATATGTAGTTTTTATCAATAAAAATTTAGTCATCACTCTCTCCTTATGCTCTGGCTTCTAGAGGTGTGGGCGGGGTTTTGCATTGACTCTGTATTGATTGGATAATACTCTGTCATAAACCTTCCCGTGCGTCTCTCCATTGTGCACGGTGAGGGGTGAAGGATGAGGATTTACGCGTAGGTTACACCACAGCACGTTTATTGAACAGTAGGCTCACACACACACAGTTCCAAAATAACATTAATGCTCAGGGTTACAATGGAGTCCCACAGGATGCTCTACAGTAAAGGGTGAAAGAAACTGGGAAGAGTTCCAAAGCGTGGCAGGAAGATGGCACAGGAGAAACGCCAACAGTTTGTACTCACATTACTGGAGCGGTCCGAGAAGTCTAAGAGAATCCAAAGAGCTTTACAGACACTGAAGGGAGTTGCGACGGTGTGGAACAAAACACCTTCTTCTTACATGAACAATAATCTAGCAATGCTTGACTGGCGAAGCCCTTCTTAGGTACAAGCATTGCTGGAGACACAAATTAGGAACACCTGGGCGAAGTGCAGGAAGATGGCATACGGGAGTGGGAACAGCTGACAGTAGTTTAGAGAGGGGGCATGGTCTGACCGGCAGACAATCAGACAGCGCTCACACCAGCATGAGCCAAAGGGGCTGCCTCACCACTACCGGCCAGAAAGCAGTGGCTATGGGTAATGAAACAGCACAGAATACATAGTATGCACATACACAGTGCCACCTAAAACCACAGAGAGATCAGGACTGAGCCAGGGGAAAACCAAGCTGGCTCGGCTCCTGACAGAGCCCCCTCTTTAAGGGGTGGATTCCCAGTTGCCCTAGGTAACATCCCAGATACCCCCCCCCCCCCAACCCTAACAGGAACACATAACACAAACCCAGGTGGGAGGTAGGGGGAACAGGAAAGGAGGGAACACAATACTCCACCCAGGGCCCACAATAAATCTCCCCAAGTCCACGGGTGTTGAGGATGAGGAGGCCGCCCAGTGTCTCAGGCCCAGTAGAAGGTCAGGTGGACGGAGTCCTGCGGCCTGCCGGAAAACATGGGCCACCTGACCCGGGGAGCGAGTCCCTCCGGGAGTCAACCAGAGCCGTTCAGCCACCAAGACTGAAGGGGTGGAGCAGGAGGTGGCCTATCCACCGGGAGACTCCCTGGTGGATGTCCAGACAGTAGGATGGCAACTCCCACAGCATCAGACAGGGAAGATGAGGAGGCCACGGTGTTCTTGAGCTGACCTGCAGCACCCACGGTGGACTCCGACCAGGCCATCGCTGCACCCACGGTGGACCCCGACTGGGTCATCTCTGCACCCACGGTGGACCTCGACCGGGCCTTTGCTGCACCGGCGGTGGACCCCAACCGGGCCTTCACCGCACCTGCGGTGGACCCCGACCGGGCCTTCGCTGCACCCACAGTGTCTCCAGGCTGGAGCTCCTCAGCACTGGCGGTGGACTCTGGCTGGAGCTCTTCAGCACCCTCGGTGGTCCCAGCTCGGGACACAGCTGCAACCACGGTGACTTCCGATTGGAGCTCTGCAGCATCTGCGGTGGACCCCGACTGGGCCAACACTGTACCCTTGGTGGACCCCGCGCTGGAGCGTGGCATCCATATCGGGTCTGTGCCGGAGCACAGCACCCACGCTAGGCTAACCCTGGGGCACAGTCCCCACAAGGGTCCTAAGCAAGCCCACTGTACCCACGGTGACACGGCCTGCGGAGGGGACCACACAATGATCTCAAACACCGGGGAAGCTGGACCCGCAACGTCGTCAGGTGGTGAGACCGGTTCCACGAGGACCCCTGGAGATGGTAGTCCCTCTCCGGTAACCCTAGAAGATAACTCAGGAGCAGGAGAAGAAACAGGGTTGTTAGGGTCGCCAGCAGTGGCGGAGCCCGGTGAAGGAAATTCAGAAGCAGCTGCGTGCTGCGCCTGACTCTCTTCACCTAGAGCCAGACAAGATCACTCTAATACTGTTGTCAGAAAAACAAGAGAGAAAACTTGTCTGAGCTCGAGCTCCACCACCGTTCAGGACTCCGTCCATCTTGACGATGAAAACTTGGGCCCAGCCTCAAGGAAATCCACCTCAGGCTCCCAATCTGCTGCGGCCGTCTCCGCAGCTGGCAAAATGGTGATAGCAGTCTTTTTTAGCTACTGCAGTGGCTCCAATGCTGGGGATTCCACCAGCATGGCTGCAGGAAAACACCTCCGTGTGGGCCCCTGGGGAGGGTCATCCAGGGACCCAAACTCCTCCTCTGTTTGGTGGCTCAGTCCTAGGACCAACAGGCTCTCAGGGATAATTGGAGAAGAAATGGAGAGGGGAAGAAAAGAATTGTTATTTGCAGCTGGAGGAGAGAACCCAGTGGACTGCTGATACTGGGCCTCTCCTCTGGAGACAGGCAAGGTTCAGTGTCAATGAGTAGTTTAGAATGAAAAAAAAGACTTGCCTGTCCTCCTGGTAATTGATGCTCTCAGCTGCAGGTGGAAGACAATCATCCCTCTCTATGTCAGCGGTGACGTGGATCCTCTCGAGGGCTTGTGGAGGAGCCGTCTCCACGACAACGGAGGTGGGCTTTCCCGGGGCAGCCCTGTCTGACTTCACAGCTGCTTGAGGAATGCTAGCAGCTGGCAGAGGAGAAGGCTTCTCCCGGCGCTTCCATGCGGGATGACGCTGTCCCTTGTTGGGTGAAACTGGCTTGGTGAGAGCAGGAGCGGAGTTCTGGTGGAAGACAGTTTCGGCGGCATCCCGGGAGCTCCTCTCCCTCGGCGCAAGCCTGGTGTTCTTCGGGGACCTCCTCCCCCTCTCGCCGTACTCGTGTCGTAGTGTTGCCAGCTGGGAAATCCTCACAGCTCCCTCAGGGTGCTCGGAGAGCTGAGGGCATTGCCGAACCTCTGCCTCTACCAACATGATGTACCACATGATGTCCTCCGGAGTGGAATAATGGCTTGCCAAGAATATCAGGCCATCAATGTTCATCAAAGCACGGCAGCGTTCCCACCTGAGGCTCAACGGGTAACTCCGACCCATGGACATCTCACACCAGTTCAGTTCAAAAAATGACACACAAAAAGGGAAAAGGGATGTGTGGGTGAACCCACTAAATCCTCTTTTATGGCTGGATTATTCTGTCATAAATCTTCCTGTGCACCTCTCCATTGCACATGGCAAGGGGTGAAGGATGAGGATTTATGCATAGGTAACACCACAACACGTTTATTGAACAGTAGGCTCACACACACACAGTTCCAAAATAACATGAATGCTCAGGGTTACAATGGAGTCCTCCAGGACGCTCTACAGTAAAGGGTGAAAGAAACTGGGAAGAGTTCCAAAGTGTGGCAGGAAAACGGCACAGGGGAAACGCCAACAGTTTGTACTCACAACACTGGAACAGTACAAGAAGTCCAAGAGAATCCAAAGAGCTTTACAGACACCGAAGGGAGTGGTGATGGTGTGGAACGAAACATCTTCTGACGCGAACAATAATCCAGCAATGCTTGACTGGCAAAGCCCTGCTTAGGTACAAGCATTGCTGGAGACACTAACTACTAACTACTAACCTGCACTTATATAGCGCTTTTCTAGTCACAAAGACCACTCAAAGCGCTTTCATTAATACTAACCCTCTATTCTAAGGGCCTATAGGAAACAAATATCTAGGGACAATTTAGAACAGCCAATTAACCTAACATGCATGTTTTTGGCATGTGGGAGGAAACCGGAGAAATCCCGGAGTAAACCCACGCAACACGGGGAGAACATGCAAACTCCACGCAGATCACTGTTGGTCGGGGGCTGGGATCGAACCCACGATCCCCACAATCCCCCGGCCAAGGGTAAACTGTGCTGCCGCAGTGCTAACCACTGCGCCACCGTGCAACCCACACAAATTAGGAACACCTGGGCGAAGTGCAGGAAGATGGCATACGGGAGTGGGATCAGCTGACAGTAGTTTAGAGAGGGGGCATGGTTGAACCGGCAGACAGTCAGACAGTGCTCACACCAGCATGAGCCAAAGGGGCTGCCTCACCGCTGCCGGCCAGAAAGCAGTGACTATGGGTAAGGAAACAGTGTGGAGAGAAATAACCATTCCGAACTTTTCCGAGCAGATGAAACTTTATTGCACTCTCTCACATTCACCAGAATCAGACAACTTACCACCAGGTTGCAGGCACTCTCTTTTATATCACAGCACTAACACTTCCCTGCTACCTAGGGTGCTGCATTAACAAATCCCCCCCACACTCCCCACCTTTGATCTGCCACTTCAGTCTGAGGGAAAACTACTGAGTGACTACTGAGTGGGTCCCCCCCCAGAGTCTCAGACTGAGTCTTAACCCCCATGTCCTTTGGGCTTCAGCCTCCATCCATAGCTGCTGTAACGGGGGGTCTTGGGCCCTGAGGCGCTGCTGTGCTGGTGGGGGGTTCCTGGGGGTGTATCTGTCTGTGGGGGGACAATGGGGAGGGGGGAAACACCTTCAGCATGCTCGTGTGACTGATCTGACAATTCATTTACTGTGGGGGTCTTCCGCGCCGAGGAGCTCGGGCCAACACCACCTGCTCATCTGCTAAGACAAAGGCGGGCTTAAGCCTGTCTATACAGATTGTCTCCCGGCGACCCCCCAAGTCTAACACAAAATGTTTGTCCCCGGGTTCCAGCACTCTGAACGGGCCTTCGTAAAGCGGGCAAAATGGGGTCCGGTGGGCATCGTGCCTGACAAATCCAAATGACGCGTCCTTCAAGGTTTTTGGCACAAAAGCACGTGGAAAACAGTGGTGGGCAGGTCCGGGTAGCATCCCTGTCTCTGCGCTATGTGTTGAACGCGGGGAGGGATCGGTGTTTGGTGCGGGGTTATCCGGCAAAAATTCCCTGGGGAGCCGCAGCAGCTGTGAACAAAACCAGCTCTGCTGGGGAGGCTGCCAAATCCTCCTTCGGTGCAGAATGCAACCCTAATAGAACTCACGGCAACCGGTCCACCCAATTAACATCCGTAAGTGAAACTCTTAGCACTGCTTTAAGTGACCTATGGAAACACTCGCATAACCCATTGGCCTGTGGGTTGTACGCGGTCGTGCGATGAATTGAAATGCCCAGGCTCTGGGCCATGGTGGACCAGAGGTCAGAAACAAACTGCGGGCCCCGATCAAATGTGATGTCCGAAGGAGCGCCGAAATGTGCCACCCATGTTGTCAAAAAAGTGCTTGCCACATCTACGGATGCGGAGGAAGCTAGTGGGACTGCTTCGGGCCAGCACATGGTGCGGTCCACCACTGTCAGGAGGTGCGTGAACCCCTGCGATGGTGGAAGGTGGCCCACGAGGTCCACATGAATGTGGTCAAACCTCTTAGCCGTGATATGGAACGGCGCCAAAGGGGCCTTCGTGTGCCTGTGCACCTTGGCTCATTGGCACGCTACACAAGCTGCGGCCCACTCTTTCACCTGTTTGCGCAGGCTCGGCCAGACGAACTTTGCGCCCACCATTTTGACTGACATGCACACTCCTGGGAGCGCCGGGGAGTGAACCGACTCAAAAACATAGCGGCGCCAAGCACGTGGGACCACCGGTCGCGGGAGTGCTGCAGAGACGTCACAGACTGGGGGGGGGTGTCCAGCCTTAACCCTGTTGGTCCAGACTGGAGCGCGCAAACGTCCGCATCGCCGATCTGCTCAGCGGCCATGGCCATGTAATCTATCCCCACATAGATTGGGGCCACTAATGTGCACGAGAGGCAGTCAGCCACCATGTTGAGTTTACCGGCCACATGTCGAATGTCGGTCGTAAACTCCGAGATCGCGGCCAGCTGTCTCTGCTGCCGGGCCGACCATGGTTCCGAAACCTTAGCCATCGCGTACGTAAGTGGCTTATGGTCCACGAACGCAGTGAAGGTGCGCTCTTCCAGCCAGAACTGGAAGTGGAGTATGGCCAGGTGGAGAGCCAGTAACTCTCTGTCGAACGCGTTGTATTTACGCTCATTGTCGCGCAAAGACCTGCTAAAAAAGGCGAGCGGCTGCCAAGAACCGGCAACGCACTGCTCCACGACGGCCCCTATGGCCACGTCTGATGTGTTGGTAGTAAGCACTATCCTAGCCACTGGGTCCGGGTGCGCCAGTAGTGCGGCATTCGCCAGAGCTGTTTTAACCTCGGAAAATGCCTGCTCTCGCTCAGGAGTCCAGTTGACTCTATCCGCCAGCTTCCGTTTCTTAAGCATAACCCTGTACTGTCAGACCATTGTCTGTTAACCTTTGATTTTACTATTTCTGACTATTTGGCTCCTAAAGAAAAAAATATTATTACAGTAGATGCCTCTCAGATGATGCTGTTACCAAATTTATGCAGATTGTTTCCTCTATGCCATGTGTCAACACAACGGAAATAAGCTATAGACAGCTTGCTCCTTCCGTAATTGATAACATGGTGGATAGTGTTTCAGCTTCTCTGCATCAGACTCTAGACTTGGTGGCCCCCTTAAAAAAGAAAAAGTCTAATCAAAGATTTCTAACTCCTTGGTTCAACACAGAAACTCGTAGCTTAAAACGGAAGACTCGTCAATTAGAAAGGAAATGACGCTCCACTAATTTAGATGAAATCTATTTAGCTTGGAGAAATCATCTTTTAATTTATAAAAAATCTGTCAGAAAAGCTAGAACGAGATATTACTCTGCATTAATAGAAGAGAACAAGAATAATCCCAGGTTTCTTTTCAGTACTGTAGCCAGGTTGACAAAGAGTCAGGACTCTGTCAATCCTAGCATTCCCTTAGAGCTTACTAATCAGGACTCAGGACTCAGAAATAAAATCAATCAGATTCTTCCCACAGTTAAGTTAAATACTGTAACTACTACAACCCCTTCTATTGATGTCTGTCTTGATGAGTTTACTCCAATCGACCTTTGTGAGTTAGACAAAATAGTTTCCTCATCCAAACCTTCAACTTGTCTTTTAGACCCTATTCCTACCAGGTTATTTAAAGAAGTCTTCTCACTTATTGGTAGCCTTATTCTTCATACAATCAATTCTTCATTAACTTTAGGCCATGTACCGCAGGCTTTTAAAACGGCTGTAATTAAACCCTTACTCAAAAAGCCAACGCTAGATCCAGGAGCTTTAGCTAACTATAGACCAATCTCTAATCTCCCTTTCATTTCAAAAATCTTAGAAAGAGTTGTTGCTACGCAATTATTTGACCACCTACAGGGAAATGGTTTACTTGAAGAGTTTCAGTCTGGGTTTAGAATCCATCATAGTACTGAAACAGCCTTAGCGAAGGTCACTAACGACCTCCTCATTGCATCTGATAATGGACTAGTTTCTGTACTTGTCCTTTTAGACCTTAGTGCAGCTTTTGATACTATCGATCATAATATTCTACTTGATAGATTAGAACACTGTTGGACTTAATGGAACTTCGTTGCAGTGGTTTAGATCTTATTTATCTGATAGGTTCCAGTTTGTTCATGTAAATAATGAGTTTTCTTTCAACTCAAAGCTTAGTCATGGAGTTCCACAGGGATCTGTGCTAGGCCCTACTCTTTTTAGTTTATATATGCTTCCGTTAGGCAACATTATTAGAAAGCACTGTATACATTTTCATTGTTATGCTGATGACACACAATTATACCTGTCAATGAAGCCAGATGATAGTAATCAATTAGCCAAGTTAGAAGCCTGTCTTAAGGAAATCAAAGCTTGGATGATTTGTAATTTCCTGCTATTAAATTCAGATAAGACTGAAGTCATTCTTGTTGGTCCAAAAAACTTTAGAAATTCCTTTCCAAATCAAAATTTCAGTTTGGATGCGGTTACTCTTTCTCTTAATAGCTCTGTGAGGAACCTTGGAGTTATTTTTGATCAGGATTTGTCCTTCAATTCACATATTAAATTTGTTTCTAAGACTGCCTTCTATCATTTGTGTAATATTGCCAAGATTAGGAGCATCTTGTCTCAGAGTGATGCTGAGAAACTGATCCACGCTTTTGTTAGCTCGAGATTAGATTATTGTAATTCTTTATTATCAGGCTGTCCTAAAACATCTTTAAAAAGTCTTCAGCTGATCCAAAATGCTGCAGCAAGAGTTTTAACAGGTACTAGAAAGAGAGATCATATCTCTCCGGTTCTGGCCTCCCTTCACTGGCTTCCCATAGAGTTTAGAATTAAGTTTAAAATCCTTCTTCTTACTTACAAAGCTCTAAACAATCAGGCTCCTTTTAATTTAAAAGATCTGATACTACCGTATTATCCTAACAGAGCACTACGCTCCCAAAATGCAGGATTACTTGTAATACCTAGAATCTCCAAAAGTACAATGGGAGGCAGAGCCTTCAGTTATCAAGCTCCTCTCCTGTGGAATCAGCTGCCAATCTGGATTCGGGAGTCAGACTCGATCTCTGTTTTTAAGAATAGGGCTAAAACCTACCTTTTTGATATAGCCTACAATTAGGGAGGGATCATGTGTTTCTGAACCCTCCCTTAGTTATGCTGCTATTAGGTTTAGTCAGCCGGGGGACCTCCAGTAATGCACTGGGCCTCACTCCTTTTCTCACTCTCAATGAATTTTTTTTTTTGCTGGCCATTAACATTTGTTTGTTCTCTCCCATAGATTGAGTCCCCATCGTGCTGTTTGCTCTCTACATGTCTGTTCTTTTCTTCTTCTCTATCCCCTCACCCCCCAGCCAGTCGCAGCAGATGACTGCCCTTCCCTGAGCCTGGTTCTGCTGGAGGTTTCTTCCTGTTAAAAGGGAGTTTTTCCTCTCCATCGTCGCCAAGTGCTTGCTCACAGGGGATCGCCTGATTGCTGGGGTCTTTCTGCAACTGTGGGGGTTCCCCCTACAGTTGATAGTGCTATGAGATGACTGTTGTTGTGAAATGGCGCTATATAAATAAAGTTGAATTGAATTGAATTGAATTAAGCACGGCGTACAATGGCTGCATGAGCTGGGCTGCGCGGGGGAGGAAACGATTGTAGAAGTTAACCATCCCCAAAAACTCCTGCAGCGCCCTGACCGTCTGAGGCCGGGGAAAATTCGCCACGGCGCGCATCTTGTCCAGCAAGGGTATCGCGCCCTCTGGTGAGATGCGGTGGCCCAAAAAAAATCGATCCCCGTCACCCCGAACTGACACTTTGCTGGGTTCATTATTAATCCATGCTCCTCCAACCTCTGGAAAACTGTCCTGAGGTGGGCTACGTGTTCGTCCTCAGACGCGCTGGCCACCAGGATGTCATCCAGGTAAACGAACACAAACGGCAGATCGCGCAACACCGCATCCACCATGCGTTGGAATGTCTGTGCCGCGCCTTTTAGGCCAAAAGGCATGCGTAAAAACTCAAACAGACCAAACGGGGTTATTACTGCCATTTTAGCTATGTCCTCAGTGCACACTGGGACCTGGTGGTAACTGCGGACCAGGTCTATGTTGGAAAAAATGCATGCCCCGGTGAGGTGAATGGAAAAATCCTGAATATGAGGGATGGGGTAGCGGTAGTGCTCTGTGGCGTTGTTTAATCTGCAGAAATCTCTGCAAGGTCGCCACGATCCCTCGGCCTTAGGAACCATATGTAGCGGGGATGCCCATGGGCTGTTTGAGCGCCTGATGATGCCCAACTTTTCCAAGTTGGCAAACTCCTCGTGCGCTATGGCCAGTTTAGCTGTGTCCAGGGACCGAGGTCATATGAAACTGGGCGGCCCCGTAGTGGTAATGAAGTGCTCCACCCCGTGTTGAGTGACGGTCGCTGAAAATGTTGGGACCGTGAGTGCTGGGAACTGGTTGAGTAGTGTGTGGATCTTACCCCCTGGATCTGTGACGTTGGCTAGTGTTGTGGGCCCGGCTCCTCGAGCTGTACAGGGGAGAGAATCAAAAGACATTGCATTAATCAGGCATCTGTTAGCAACATCGACTAGTAGTCCGTGTGCACACAAAAAATCAGCGCCTAAAATGGGGAAGCAGCATGCTGCTATGACGAATGTTCATTGGTATGTACGGTTGTTCAGGGATATAGTCAGTGTCCTCTCTCCAAAAGTCTTAATGTCTGAGCTGTTTGTGGCCGTCAGCTCGGGGCCGCTAGTTCCCGCCAGCCGGTCGGTGTAGGACGGCAGGATGAGGCTCTTTTGGGAGCCAGAGTCCACGAGGAACCGTCACCCCGAGCGTGAGTCTGTCACATAGAGCAGCTTGCTTGCTTCACCGGCAGTCGCAGCTGTTACCGACTGCCGGTCCCGGTGTTTCCCGAACGCTTGAGTTGGCACGGTGGCACGCATCGGCATGCGTCCTCTCCAAAACGGCGGTGGTAGAAACAGAGCGTGTCTCTCCGGTGCTTTTTGGCCCCTGCTGCAGCCACCATCACTGGCTCCTCGCCTCCACTGGCCGTCTCGCTGGGTTCCGAAGCCACTGCGTTCACTGTGAGGGCTCTGGCGGTGAGGATGATCCGATCTGCCTCCTGGGCTAGCGCCAAGTAGTTGCACGCGGCCAGCAGTGGCAAATTGGCAAGGACCGCTCTGGCCACTGTTGGGAGGTTCCGGAGGAAATGGCAGGCAAAGAGAAAATGCCCATCATCTGTGCCCAACAACGCCAACATCTTCTCCATCAATTCAACCGCCGACCCGTCTCCTAACTCGAAACGCGTCAGGAGCCTCTCCGCTCTCTCATAGTCCAAGAGCGTGTAGCGCCGGGTCAGCACGGTTTTGAGAGCACCGTATTTGTTGTGGGCTGGGGGCTGTTGGAGCAGGCTTGCCACCTGCTGAGTTGTGCGTGCGTCCAGCGCTATGACCACATAGTAATATCTGGTGTCATCTGCCGTTATTCCCCGGAGCACGAATTGGGCCTCATTGTGAAGGAACCAAGACTTCGGGTCGTGTAGCCAAAAGTCTAGGAGTTTGACCGAAATGGCGCACGCGTTGCTGGCACTTCCCGTCCGGGTCATCTCTGGGGTGTTCTCCTCGCGTTCCATTGTGCGTCAAGGGTCACCAGTGTGGAGAGAAATAACCAGGCCGAACTTTTCCGAGCAGATGAAACTTTATTCCACCCTCTCTCACATTCACCAGAATCAGACAACTTACCACCAGGTTGCAGGCACTCTCTTTTATATCACAGCACTAACACTTCTCTGCTACCTGGGGTGCTGCATTAACATATCACTCCCCACTCTCCCCACCTTTGATCTGCCACTTCAGTCTGAGGGAAAACTACTGTGTAACTACTGAGTGGGTTTCCCACAACAGCACAGAATACATAATATGCACATACACAGTGGCACCTAAATCCACAGAGAGATCAGGACCAAGCCAGGGGAAAAACGAAAAACGGCTTGGCTCCTGACAATACACAACATCACGGCATCAGTAGCCACAGCACTCTGTGAGCAAAACAAGCAGTCCCTCCAGGTTTTCGTGAGATGTTTTTATGATTGTTTTGGCCCAAAAAGCCTGAATTCACGGGAGCTTTTTAAAAAGTTGCGATAAAAGTTGCAATGTTTTGAGAGGTTTTTTTTTTGCACTAAAAGTTGTGGGAAGAATTACAAATTTTAAAGCAGATGTTTTTTTTTTTTTTTTAGTTTACCACAGTGATATTCTATATAACAATACAAGAAAAGCACAGGACTGTCAAAAAATTCCTATTACAGTGATTTGTAAATTAAGCAGAAACTTCTGCTATACAGAAAAACTCTTTTGTGCAACAGCAAGTACAGACTTTAAGACAATATCTGTTACAACAGCTAAATTACATTGAATGCATGTTAAAGAGAATAGATTTGGAAATTATTGGCAACATCATTTGAAAACTACCTATGGTCCTCAACCACTCGGTACTGAGCGGAGAGGAAAAATAATTTATTCTGTTCGTCTGTATTGGGCTCTGTATATTTACCTCCGCCAGGCCGCAGTCCAGGAGGTTATGTTTTTGCCGGGGTTTGTCTGTCTGTCTGTCTGTCTGTTGGTTAGCAAGATAACTTAAAAAGTTTTGGATGGATTTCGATGAAACTTTCAGGCGTTGTTGGAAATGGTACAAGGAAGAACTGATTAAATTTTGGGGATGATCCGGATCACCGTCTGGATCCAGGAATTTTTTAAAGGATTCTTTAACATTGTGAGATATGGCCATTTTCAACAGGTGCAATGGAGTGCGCTGGTCGTCGTGTCTGACGAACACGAACTCCGCGTTCTTCAAAGTTTTAGGCACAAAAGCACACGGAAAACTGTGGTGGGCCGAGCCCGGCAGCGTGCCTGTGTATGCGCTACGCTGCAAAAGTTGAGATGGGCAGCTGTCCGGCGCGGGATTATTTGGCAGAAATTCCCCGGGCAGCCATAGGGGCTGCGCAAAAACAAGCTCTCTGCCGGGGAAGCTTCCAAATCCTCTTTTTCCACGGAGCGCAACCCCAATAAAACCCACGGCAACCTGTCTACCCAATTTGCATCCGTCAGTGAACCCCTGAGTGCTGCTTTCAGTGATCTATGAAAACGCTCGCATAACCCATTGGCCTGTGGGTTGTACGCAGTTGTGCGATGAATTGCAACGCCTGCAGCCTGGGAGTTTGGAGATGGAGGAGATGGACACAACAGCAACACTTGAGTTTATTACCTCTGCCAAGGAGGTAATGCTTTTACTACTGAACCACTAATCCTATCATTGTGAATCCAATTGCTAGTCATATGTTTTCATGGTCAAAGAATCTGAAAACGTACACACAAACACTGTATGGGGGGGAACTGTGGTGCTTGGCGGAGGTCTGCGCTCTCCGAGTGCTTTTCTAGTTGAGTCTGCTTTTATCTGAAAAAAAATACAAACAATATTCTCTCTCTTTCCATGCCTAACTCCTACCTGTCTTTCTGCTGCACATCGGTCTTGAAACACACACATCTTTCATTTACGGTGGAATGGGGGGTTGCATTTGTCCATGTCCAGACTGGAGATTCACAGCTTTAAAGCTCACTGACAAGAAGACTTAAACTTAAACTGTAAGGTGCAGTATGGCAGCATAGTTATAACCAGAATTCAGCATTAGAGGGAGTTATTGTACAGTGAAGTGGGATGTGGCAGGAAAGATTTCCTGTACCTAACCGTTCGACAGCGAAGCTGTAGCAGTCTGCTGGATAAAGTGCTTCACTTTCTGTCCACTGTGTGGTGGAGGGGGTGATCAAGATTGTCCATGATAGATCACAGTTTATTTAGTGTTCTCCTCTCCACCACAGTCTCAAAGGTCTCAGGTCTGAGACCAATTACAGAGCCAGCCCTCTTGATAATCTTGTCAACCGGAGTAGTGGCTCAGTTGGTAGAGCATCCGCCCCACACCCGGGAGGCAGGGGTTCAAATCCCGGCCGGGTCATGCCGAAGACCATATAAAAGCGGAACTTCCTGCCGTCCGTCGTGGTGCTCAGCAATAATGGAATGGAGGAGGGAAATCTGTGGCGGCGCCTTGCATGGCAGCGGCCCTCTGATTCTACACATGGGGTATATGTGATTAACACTGTAGATAGGAAAAGCACAATTTCGTTCTACTGTACATGATTGGTTGTACGGTTGAATGACAATAAAGGGCGATTTAAAAGTCTGTTGGTGTCGCTGGTCCTGATACTGCTACCCCAACAGACAGCAGCAGAGAAGCTGGCCCTGGCGACAACAGTCTGATAGAAAAGCTCCAGCATCCTGCGACACACACTGAAGGATCTCAGCTCCCTCAGGAAGTAGAGTCTGCTCATCCCCTTCCTGTGTGCAGCATCAGTGTTGGATCTGCAGTCCAACCCGTTGCTGATCCTGACACCCAGTTATTTGTAGTCCTCAACCCCCCCCCCCCCCCCCACCCCCCCCACCCCTAATCTGCAATGGCTGAGAAGGCATCCTCTTCTTCTTGAAGTCAATCACCATCTCTCTGGTCTTGCTGACATTCAGTCTCAGGTGATTCTGTTCTGTCCACTCCACAAATCTGTCTACCAGTGCCTTGTACTCCCCCTCCTCTCCCCCTCTTATACACCCCACAACAGCTGAGTCGTCAGAGAATTTCTGCAGGTGGCATGACTCAGTGTTGTACTGAAAATCGGTGGTGTATAAGGTAAAGAGAAAAGGAGAGAGCACAGTCCCCTGTGGAGCTCCCGTATCACTAACCACCATGCCAGACAACACACTGCCCAGCCAGACAAACTGTGGCCTGCCTGTTAGGTAGTCAATAATCCAGGAGATCACAGAGCTGTCGACCCCCATCACTCGCAGCTTCTCATCCAGCAGCAGTGGCTGGATGGTGTTAAAGGCACTGGAGAAATCAAAAAATGTGATTCTCACAGTGTCTCTTCCGCCATCCAGGTGCAGATGGGCTCATTGTAGCAGGTAATGACAGCATCTTCAAGTCCTAAATGGGGCTGATATGCAAATTGCAGAGGGTCCAGCCACGTCTTCACCTGCGGTCTCAGGTGGGCTAAGACCAATCTCTCCAGGACCTTCACTGCATGAGATGTGAGGGCAACTGGTTGATAGTCATTCAGGTCCAATGGAGATGACTTTTTGGGGACAGGAACCAGGCAGGATGTCATTCACAGCACCGGTACTCTCTCCAGACTCAGGCTCAGGTTGTACAGGTGTTTCAGTACCGCAGCTAGCTGGTTGGCACGGGTCCTCAGGATCCAGGGGAGATGCCATCAGGGGCCACCGTCTTCCACTAACGGAGTCTTTCCAGCTGTTTCTTAACCTAGTCTGTAGTCACCGTGATATGAGGGAGGGTCCTGGTGTCCCCTGAGGAGGAGGAGGGGGATGAGGGGGGAGATGGAGAGAGGTGCTGCAAAGGAGGGTGGGTAGGGAGGGGTGTGGGGGGGTCTGGCTGTGTTGTTGGGGTGACAGACTGATTTGAACCTATTAAAAAACAAATTCAGTTCATCAGCTCTCTCAAGGCTCCCAGATGTCTGCTTGACTCTCCCCTTGCCCTCAGTTATTTGTTTCATTCCCATCCACACATCTTTAGCCTTGCTTTGCCTGAGTTTATTTTTCAACTTCCTCCTATAATTGTCCTTGCACCTCCTCAGCATTTTCATCAGCTCTCTCAAGGCTCCCAGATGTCTGCTTGACTCTCCCCTTTCACTCAGTTATTTGTTTCATTCCCATCCACACATCTTTAGCCTTGCTTTGCCTGAGTTTATTTTTCAACTTCCTCCTATAATTGTCCTTGCACCTCCTCAGCATTTTCTCTCAGCTCATGCTACACTTCCCTCAGTTTCTCCTTGTCTCCAGCCCTAAAAGCTCTCTTCTTTTTGTTCAGAAGTGCTTTCAGGTCGCTCATGACCCATGGTCTGTTGTTTGAGAAGCAGTGTACAGTCTGAGCTGGCATGGTCATGTCTTCACAGAATCTAATGTATTCTGTTATGCGGTCGATCATATTGTCTAAGTCCACTCCATGTGGTTCACAGAGTACGCCCCAGTCTGTCATCTCGAAGCAGTCCTGTAGTGCATCAGCAGCCTCCAGTGTCCACCTTCTCACAGTCCGTGTATAAGCAGGCTGCCTTTGCACAGAGGGAATGCACTTGGGTGTTAACATGATCATGCAGTGATCCAATTTGCCAATGGGAGGTAGAGCTGTGGCACTATATGCATCTCTGGCATTGGCATACATAAATCCAGTGTTTTGTTTTCTCTCATGGGACAGTCAATAAACTGGTGAAAGTTTGGTACTGTTTTTCCCAGTGAGACATGATTAAAATCACCCGTGATGGCCATAAATGCGTCTGGGTGCTTTTCCAGTAATGTGGCCGCAGTGGAGCTGATGACGTCACAGGCCACTGCTGCGTCAGCTGACGGAGGGACGTAGATGATAATAATTAAGACACCGGGATAAAACAGAAAAAAAAAAAAACTTGGTCCAGTCTTAATCCGAATCTTCCTACCAAGCCTGGTTAATAAGAGACACACTATATACAGGAACACAAGAGAGTTGCTGCTGGTACGGCCGCCCTGCTTTCGGTCCCATGTAGTTAAATGATCAAACACTGGCGTTATATTTTTTCTTTTGTTTGTGGTTTTATGGCATCTGTATTCACGCGCGCTCCCACAATGGGGTGCTTTTGGGGCAGGCAGACATGTTTCAACACAACCCCAGCGCTTCATACACGTAGTCAGGACGGAGATGTGGTGAGACATCCACCGGCAGGCTTGGGGAGATGGAGGAAGGGCTGGTGTTGGAAACCTCACAGGTGAGTGCTTTTTTAAAGTCACACACTGTTTTTGCTGATGTGTTCTGTTAATACTCACTGTAAACACAGAAGTGAACAGGTGCAGTGATGCATTTGATTTGTTAGACTGAGCGTTTGGAAACCAATGAGAAACAAATTTGAAATTGGCAAAAGTTGATGAGGATGTGCCAAAATTGCAGGAAAGTTGCGATGATTGGACAAAGTTGCAAGGTTGTGCAATAGTTGAGCTGATTTTGCATGAATTGACGTGACCGCAACATCACAAAATCCTGGAGGGACTGATCAAGGAAGCCAGAAGTGACAAATTTGACTAGACAAAGAATACTAAAGATTTAATGCTTAAAAAATTATACCATAAAGATGCCATGATTGCATAGGTCTAAAGGGTAATTCAGCATATGTGGAGAACATGAGGCACGTGAGCAGACTGGGCGGACCATCAGCGGGGTCTGACAAAGCAGCGGCCCCACTGGGCAGACCACGGTCCTTTGCAGGGACGCACGTCCAGACTGCCCAGTCAGTGATAGACGGAGTCCCTTCTGCTGCTTCAACCATGTGGTACCACTGTACTTTGCAGGGCCATGAATCCCCCCTAGGATGCAAGTATCTAAAAATTAAAAATGTAACCCCTTGAGTGTGTCTGTCACTGAATTGCAACATAACCCCTAGTGGTCAAGAGTAGTAAATATTTTTGTCAATAAAATAGTTCAGATTTCCAAGGCTATAACTTGAAAGTGGTAAGAGATAATGGCTTACTGTCAATTAGAAAGAAATAAAATATGATCCAAAGTTTCAGATAAGAATAAATTTACACATCTAATTTGCATACTGTTGAGGCACTTCTTTAAATTCCATAATGCAGTCAAAATTGGACTTTGGACATATTTACACAAAGAATGGTTTGGTCTTTTGACACCGTTTTTTGTACAGAGGTACCTCATGATCTTATCTTCAAAGTATATGAACAAGAAATCAGTACATAAAAAAAACAAAACATAAATTCCTCACTTCCTTTTGACAGAGGGGGGCTGGCTGGCTGGTGTGGTCACTGCGTTTTCACCCATCCTGGTTGTTATTTTGCTTTCTGTCAGTCATTCACAGTCTCTACTACATCTACAATGTCTTATGATTATCCCACATGAATTTCGCTTGTATCCCATGGCTATTTTCCACGTACAAAACCAACAAAGTGACGGTCACGATGATCGATCGTGACCATACTAGCTTTCTGGGCTAAAATGCTAAAAACAGGAAAAGGAAATAAGGAGTTTTTCTTCTTTGGTGTATTACGTGTCATCCATTGAGTCCTCCAATGGATGTCTCCCACCTTCTGAAACTGGCAGATCAATACAAATCAGTACAAATCCCGAAGGAAGCCGATCATGTCAGAGTGAAATGACAGGCGCAGTACCACACTCTGCCACTAGGGGCATGCAAATTCACACACTCAGAGGGTTAATAATAGTACCGCCATGACTGTGGAGCGAAATGGCCAGAATGACTTAACAACCAAATGCAGGACACAAACGCCCAAATAATGAAATAAATCATTTTTAGTTAAATATTTAAGATAATATAAGATAAGATAGGATATCACCCTCCATAGCGACTGAAACTGTCCTAGTTGTATACTGGAGGGGACCATTGGTGTAAGTCTGTTGCGTCCTTTGCATTCAATACTATTAGGCTGTCACGTTTTTTTGCTATCTCTGCGAGCAGCCCTGCTTAGGTTACACAGTCTGACAGCCATAGGTAGGAAGGACCTGCGAAACCTCTCAGTTGTGCACCTAGGATGATGTAGTCTACTGCTAAATGAGCTCCTCAGTCCGTTCAGTATGTCCTGCATAGGGTGGGACTCGGACTCCAGCAGAGATGACAGGTTAGCCACAATCCTTCTCTCTCCCATCTCCCCCACTGGGTCAAGGCGTAGCCCCAGGACAGAGCTAGCTTTCTTGATCAGTTTGTTTAGTCTCTTCCTATCGGCTGCTGTAATGCCATTGCCCCAGCAGACCACTCCAAAAGTGGTGGCTGATGCCACCACCGTGTTGTAGAGTGTCTTCAGCAGCGCCCCTAGTACATCAAAATGACCTGAGCCTCCTCAGTAGGAACAGCCTGCACTGTCCCTTCTTGTAGAGTGCGTCGGTATTGTGTGACCAGTCTAGTTTATTGTTCAGATGAACACCAAGGTACTTGTAGGATGTCACCATCTCAATGTCTGTTCCCTGTATGTTTACTGGTGGCAGTGGCAGAGGCAGCAGTGGTTGTTGTGCAGTCAGGGGGGGAGGGCGGTTGGTCAAACCTATTAAAATACAGGTTCAGATTGTTCGCCCACTCCCTGCCCCCCGTGGCCTGGGGGGAGGTATTCTGGAGCCCAGAGATGGTTTTAAGGTTTCTCCAGACCCCGCCGATGTCGCTCTGTTGCAGCTTGTCCTCCATCTTCTTCCTGAAGCTGTCCTTGCCTTCTCTGATCTTCCTCCTCAGCTCCCTCTGTACGGACTTCAGCATCTCCCTGTTCCCCTACCTGAAGATCCTCTTCTTCTCTCTCAGAAGTGTTTTTATCTCAGGGTTGAGCCAGGGTTTGTTGTTCGAGCAACACTATATGATCTTGGTGGGTACGGTGTTGTCCACACAGAAGCTGATGTAGTCCATGATGGTGTGAGTGAGGCCGTCGATGTCCTCACCATGTGGCTCGCAGAGCTGCTCCCAGGCAGTGGTTTCAAAACAGTCCTTTAGAGTGTCCATTGCCTCCTCAGACCATAACTTCACTGTGCGCAAGACCGGAGGTTGTCTGTGTACTAGGGGTTTGTACACTGGCAGGAGATGAACCAAGTTGTGATCCGATCTCCCAAGTGGGGGGAGTGGTGATGAGGTGTATGCCTCTTTAGTATTTGCAAAGAATAAGTCCAGTGTTTTACTGTCTCTAGTGTGGCATGTGACATACTGGGTGAGCGTGGGTAGAATGGAGGACAGTGAAATATGGTTGAAATCACCTGAGATGAGGAGAAGGGCATCTGGGTGTTCTGTTAGCAGCCTGCCAGTTACTGAGTGGATGACGTCACGCGCTGTCCCAGCGTTCGCCGTTGGATTTGCATAAATAACAATGCAGATCATGTGTGAGTATTCCCTCGGGAGATAGGTAGGTCGCATGCTAACAGCTAGCAACTCGATATCTTTGCTGCAGTGCTGTTCCTTAACCGTGATCAGAATCAGAATCAGAATCAGAATCAGGTTTATTGCCATTGTTCATGTAGTACACAAACTAGGAATTTGTCTCGGTACAATGCTGCAACATTAAACATGATAAGATAAGAGAAATAAACTATACATGTAATAAAGTGTAGGATAAGATTAAGTGATACTGGTCAACAGTTAAAATATATATTAGCCAGCAGCAGATACTGTGGAGAACTATATAGTGCAGTCGGTAATGCAGGAAGAAAACACATGCCCCGGTCTGCACCAGTTGTTATTGACATACATTATCACTCCCCCGCCTCTTGCCTTCCCACTGTCTGTTGTCCGGTCTGCCCATATTGCATGGAAACCCTCCAGTTCGATGGTAGCATCTGTTGCTAGTTCTGTTAGCCACATCTCTGTAAACAACAACAGGCTACTCTCTTTGTACACGCTCTCGTAGCGGGAGATAGCCGCGAGCTCATCAGTTTTATTGAGTAGCGATCAAACATTCCCCATAATGACAGATGGGAGGACAGGTCTGTACTTTCCTCGCCCTATTCCTATTCCTCGCCCGCCATCTTACTCCAGCTCGACATCCACGCCGTTTCCATGTTATTTCTCCCGGTATGTCAAGTTTTTGCATTAGCATCGTGGGCCGGTTAAGTGCTAACAGCTGGTCTCTATTGTACTGCCTCCTGCAAGAAACAGTGGCTCCGTCCGCTGGCTCAGGAGACATTTGGGCGATCTACGTGTTTGGATTGAATAAAGCTGTCGCTGGATCAGAAAGATTAGCAAGAGAGCCAGATAGTAAATAGAAATAGGCAGAAATTGATCCGCTGTTGCAAAAAGGCAGCCTACTCGTGTGGCGCCGGAAGTAGAAAAAAAAAAAAGTCTAACGTGATTGCCGACATATAGGCTACATCTCTTTGTATTCCTCTTTCAAACACAGCCTACATTTGAGCCTGTAAAGCCTAATTGGGATACCTGTTTCCAATTTGTCACGCCAGCAGTGTTTGTGCTTAGACAGCTCTTTGCCAGTCAAACACCACTGGACCATTGTACTCAATCACACGGTCGAAATTTGCTGTGTGACAGTCACGTTGGGGAAGGATTGTTTGTGTGTGTGTTCGCTGGCGGTCTCGGACTGTTTCTGCACGGTGAGTAAGAGCTGTTAGCGTTTCTGTTTGCAGTTGTGCTGCTACGCTTGTCTGTAGCATTTCCCCTTGCTGCACAACTGCTACACTTAGGTAAAGTTGCCCAACTTCTTCTGCCGTGCCAGCCGGGTGTCCAGGAGGACTCTAAGTTTTACCCGAGCAGTCTAGTAATGCAGGAATACCTGCATTCTACCGGCAATGCACTAGTAGTTAAACATGACAAGAATTAGAGCTAACATGAAAAACTAAGAATTACAAAATACAGCATTACAGGACATTTTTTAAACCCTGTTTTTTACGTAATGACCAACAAACTGATGATTCCATACATTTTTGAGGGAGAATGGCTTTCTCCCCATACTAAGGTTGAGTAGTCTATAATAATTAATCACCACTGCTTTCTACTGATAGTAATCCAACAATATTCACAAACTTGATGATGCATTTAACAAATGGCATTTTTCATGCTCTAGGTATCTATTGGTACCGTTGTTTCCCTTTTCTCCAGGCAGTTGAGAGAAAAGTTATTGATTCACACACTACTATTTGCACTTGGCCAAGTTTGCAGTGCACTGGATATCAATCCAATAGACGATTAAAAGGAAGAGCGTAAATATTGTCACACCCACAAAGCCACACTGCAGTTTTCATTGTTATTTACTTTGAAGCCATGGTCTCTAAGGGCTTTCCAGTAGGTGGTGTTGTGCATATTCGAAAAGTGCTACTTCTTGGCTGATTGTTGGGATTTGGACTCATTACACTTTTGCAAATACAGTGCCTCAGATCTCTTCTTCTGCACACTGAGTTCTCTTTGTCTCTGTGTCATCGACATAACATTGTTATCTCCAACTGCTTGTAGCTTGTTCTCCATCAACTCTGGCCTTCTGGTGTGTTTCTCCATCTGTTTTGGCAGTGTAAGCTCCAAGCAGTTACTGGTTCAGTATTTTGTTAGCTGTCACCAATAAACAATAGTATAAACATATTTAATGTTCCTAGTAATTACACATTTTATGCAATACTCCTTGATCCAATTATTTTACTTGTTTGATTCTTCTTCATACAATAGTTCTGGCCAAGCAATCTGATTAGATAATAGGGATTCCAGGAGTTACTGTATACCCAGATCACTGCACTCTGACGTTTCACTGAATATACATAGTCTAATAATTTCTAATAATCTTTAAATTATAGGTTTATTATATGTTTATTATATCAATAAACTATAATATTTCAATTATAGTTACTACCAGTGGCTTATTATAATATGTGAGAATTACAATAATGTGTTGGATACTTTAATTGCCACAGTTAGGCGCTGTTTGAAAAGAGATGGTCCTAAAAATTCAGACTTCCGTGACCTGGAAGTGCCACCCTTGCAAACACCTGGCTTCATATTTGACATCTGTTAACAGCAAAATAGACAAGCCAGAGTTGGATTTATTGTCTGGAATAGCCAACCATAATACCTCTGAGGTGATGGACTCTTTGTTTCATCTGAAGATGCTAAGAGAAAGTGAATGAAGAGTGCTGAGACTTACACGGAAATGCACCAAAGCCCCAAAAAAATTCACCAAAAAAAGAAATGCACCAAAGCTAAATCCCTGTTAGCCTCTAACCACTATTTACATCAGCTCAACCACTTACAGTGGACGAACAGATGACAAAATGGACAACCTTAGGTTGGCTTTACCATCCTGATGAGAGACTGCTAATACCTATGTGGTCATAACACTATTGTGGCCACATAAAGGGCTCCCTCAGCAGTTAACAGACTAACTAGACATTGACTTGAATCACATGACCCACAGAATCTACTAAACAGGTGGACCAGTATTGATATAATTAAGCAATATTACACCAAATACCACATTACCTCATGTGTAATATTGGCTTTATGTGTAAATTAAAAATCACCCTTTATTGTCATTCAACTGTACAACCAATCATGTACAGTAGAACGAGGTTGTGTTTTACCTATCTACTGTGTTAATCACACACACCCCAAGTGTAGAATCAGAGGGCCGCTGCCATGCAAGGCGCTGCCACAAATTTCCCTCCTCCATTCCATTATTGCTGAGCACCAAGCTGGACGGCAGGAAGTTCCACTTTTATATGGTCTTTGGCATGACCCGGCCGGGATTTGAACCCCTGCCTCCCGGGTGTGGGGCGGATGCTCTACCAACTGAGCCACCACTCCGGTAAGGGTTTGGACATGGCTATTCTCATGTTCTCGCTTTGTGTTAAGATTTGTTACCTCCGCCAAAGGGGGAGGTTATGTGATCATCAGTGTTTGTTTGTTTGTCTTGTTTGTTTGTTTGTTAGCAAGATAACTCAAAAAGTTATGGACAGATTTTCATGAAATTTTCACAGATTGTCAGAAATGGGGTATCCTACAGATGATTACATTTTGGTGGTGATCCGGATAACCGTCCACAAGAAAACCGCCATTACGGTAAATGCCATTTTCGTCAATAACTAATGAACCACTAATCCTATCACTGTGAATCCAATTGCTTGTCATATGTTTTCATGGTCAAGGAATCTGAAAACGTACACACAAACACTGTATGGGGGGAACTGTGGCGCTAAACCACCATTACGGACAATGCGATTTTCGTGAATAACTACTCAACCACTAATCCTATCATTGTGAATCCAATTGCTAGTCATATGTTTTCATGGTCAAGGAATCTGAAAACGTACACACAAACACTGTATGGGGGGAACTGTGGCGCTTGGCAGAGGTCTTGTGCTTTTCTATTTTTTTCTGTTATCTTCAGGGCATGAGTCCAGGCCTGTCATGACCCTCAGTTTGATGTTTCCTCTGTGTTCTCCTGTGTTTGCCTTTGTTTGATCAGTGTGCTTATTTTCATTATTATGTCGCCTATGTTATTCCATAATTTGGTTCCTGCCCTGCACCAGTGTTTGATTATTTATCATAATCATTATGTTTGTCAGTGTTTTATTTTCATTCCTGCCATGCACTCCTGTTAAGTATTATGTTCTCATGTTTAGCTCCCGGTGTGATTGTCTTTGTAGCCCTGCCCGTCCTGCTCTTCATGCTGGTTGTCTCCATCTCCCTGTGTATCTGTAATTGACCTTGATTGTTCTCCCCACCTGCTCTGTGTTTCCTGATTACCCTCCTGGTTTATTTAAGTCATGTGCATTTGTTCTCTTCAGCTGTCTTTGTATTGTCTTCATATTGTCTCCAGGTTATTATCCTCAATAATGTGTGAGTTTATGCGTGAGTACACACTTCCAGTCTTATCCTGGCATCTGTGTTTATTAGTTCCATCTGTTTATTTTATTTCAGTCCGCATGCTGTTTTTATTTATGTTTTATTAATAATTCTTTTGGGCTTGAGGTCTGGCATTTGGGTCGTGTTTAAAACCGCCCCGTGACATTATGCAACAGTTGCACAAGCACAGTTTATTAAATGAGAACAATACAGGACAAAATAATTATGATTTATTTGTTTAAGCAGTTGTTTTGCACCACTGAGAAAAATTGTCCCTTCTAAATGTACCCAGTTAACTGTTGCTAAGCACTGCAATGAGCAGAATATAGAAAAGAAGAGGCCTACATACATACTTTTACATACATGTAACCAAATTAAATGTTGTCCAGTGCAGAAGTTAGTGTTTATAATACACACTGGTCACCTGTTGAATAGGGCTTGTGGTCACAGTGACATTGTGACATTGTCATTTCTTTACACTGACGATGTTTAACTGTTGCCAGATCTGGGCCAGGTTGGTAACTATCAGTTCAGCATGTTTGACTTCAGCTTCAAGTTCTGTCTCTTTATAGAATTTTTTTTAAACTTAAGTCAGTGGATGAAAACTTTTCAAAAAGCCCTTGAAACATGCTGACTCATGGCAGTCTTTTAGATTTTGCTGTGGAAAAATGTCCTCTTTGAAGACATCAGTTCTATCACATATCAAAAAAGAAGCATCAGTGCTGAGATCTGGATCTGGGAAGTGACCGAAATGACAGAAAGTCAAAGTTCAAAGGTTTGATATTTTTGCCTTTCAATCTTTGAATATTATATTTAACTTTTGTGTGGTTGAACTGAAGTTTAATCACACCAAGTCAGTTAAAGTCTATTTCATCGTTATACTGAACTGAACAAATGACCAATGCTCATACAAAGGACTTCAGAACAACTCATGCTATGCTTACAAGTTCATTGAGTGTTCATGTCACCATTAAGTCAAATGTGGCACATTTTTTTCTGCCTCTTCCCATCTCTTTGTCTTTTATTTCTGATCCTGTTTGCTTCTCTGCTACTCCTACTGCAGCTGTGGCAGCACAGCTTGAATCCACCACTTCCTCTCTACCCTTCTCAGAGCCTGGGAAGGATCGATAAGCCTGCGCACATGCAGTTTGATGATCCAGCCTTAGAAGTGCCTTTCAGGAAACTTTAAGGGGTAGCTGGCACGCTGCCTTGTACCTGCCATCCCATAATGCCACGAGCTGGCAGGGAATTAAGAAGACATGGCACGGGGATGAAGTACAGCCACATCTCAGTTCTTTCAGTTCAGGAGTTTCTTTGAAATTATTTGAAACCTATTTTTGCTTGAGGAGGTAGACAAGCAAGTTAAGGGGTGAGAATGACAAATCTAAATAAACTATAGCCGTTACATTTGTGGAACCCTACTCTGTTACATTCTGCCAAACACACTAAACACCCCAGTGAGTCAGTCATGGAGAGGCATTCCCTTCTTCACAGCTTACCGAGAAATAAGAGTTTATTCTTTTCTGTTTTCTCACTAGGATGCCTTGTTTCAGTCACTGCCCTCATGTATTACTGAAGCTGCAAAAGACTCGGTAAGCTGAAATAATAAAATAAATTGATAGGCAGAAAATGTCTCATTAAAATTTGAAATCCAAGCCTTTATTATTGAATTAAAGGCTATATATATTATGATGCAGTACTTGTGGGCTAAGTATCAAATTGTAAATCTGCTACACATAAAAACTTCTGTACTAGAATCACTTGGAGAGTACAATCCTTTACCATGGCAGCTCATTTTCATTTCTTCTCATATTAATGTCCTGAGTAGAAACTGGGGCTCTGAATAATGGATAGTGATCCACAATGATGACCTGAATTATTGACACCACACCCATGTATTGGGGGGGGGGGGGCTTAAAAGTTCATAGGTTGACCATGATGCAGTGGTCAAATTTGACCAAATGTGGTTTATTATACCCATACGCTTGACAGTTCTCTCACTCTCAGCTCTGCTCTGCACTCTTGTTTCTCGACCACTGAAGCACAAATACTACTGGCTCAGCACCGATGAGCATAACTCCTTCTTAGTCAGCCTATGAACTTTTCAGCCCCCCTCGTATGTCACTTCTGTCAGAGCTGCACTGAGCTAACCGGCTTTAGTGTATGTTTGTAGGTGTAGGAGTCAGCAATCGCTGGTATGAAAGGAGCCATTTTAATCAGTTTTTGCCAGAAAGATCTACATGGAGCCACAAAACTTAGTCATGAGGTAAAACAAAATAAAACTGCAACATTGCTCTCTCATAATCAGCTTTTTGCTATTATTATTTTTGCACACTTTTTTTAATTAATTTACCTTTTTAAAATAAATTCACTATAATTACAGCTTATTTCCTTAATGTGAGGCTTTTTTCCTATGAACTTCAGATTTTATTTCCCAAATATGAAATATATTTGCAACTCATTTCAAAAAAGCTACTATTTTTTTCCAGTGTAAATTTGCAACTGGGCAGCTCGGTGGAGCAGTGGTTAGCACTGTGACAGCACAGCAAGAAGGTAACAGGTTCGATCCCACCCATGACCATCAGTGACCCTTCCATGTGGAGTTTGCATGTTCTCCCCATGTCTGTGTGGGTTTTCCACAGATACTCCAGTTTCGTCCCACAGGTCAAAGACCGGCAGGGTAGGTTAACTGGCATCAACTGGGGATTCTAAATTGTCAGGTATGACTATGACAGTGAATGGTTGTCTGTCTGTCTGTGTTGGTCCTGCGATGGACTGGCGATCTGTTCAGGGTGTACCCTGCCTCTCGCCGAAAAAATGCTGGGATAGGCTCCAGACCTCCAAAAACCCAAAAAGGATTAAGAGGTTGAAGATGAATATCATCCATCCATCCATCCATCCATCTTCTACCACTTTTCCAGAGGTCCGGGTCGCGGAGGCAGCAGTTCAAGAAAAGAAACCCAGACTTCCCTCTCCCCAGCCACCTGCTCCAGCTCTTCAGAGAGGATACCAAGGCGTTACCAGACCAGCTGGGAGACATAGTCTCTCCACCGAGTCCTGGGTCTGCCCCGGGGTCTCCTTCCAGTGGGACGTGCCCGAAACACCTCAAGTGGGAGGCGTCCAGGAGGCATCCTAATCAGATGCCCATACCACCTCAACTGACTCCTTTCAATGTGGAGGAGCAGCGGTTCTACTCTGAGCCTCTCCCGGGTGACTGAGCTCCTCACCCTATCTCTGAGGGTGAGTCCAGCAATCCTACGAAGAAAGCTCATTTCAGCCGCTTGTATCCGTGAACTTGTTCTTTCGGTCATTACCCAAAGCTCGTGACCATAGGTGAGAGTAGGAACGTAAATTGACTGGTAAATCGACAGCTTTGCCTTAGAACTCAGCTCCCTCTTCACCACAACAGACCGGTACAATGTCCGCATCATTGCAGATGCTACTCCAATCCGTCTGTCAATCTCTCGCTCTGTCAATCTCTCCCTCACTTGTGAATAAGACCCCAAGATACTTAAACTCCTCCACTTGGGGCAGGAGCCTATTCCCAACCCAGAGAGGACAATCCACCTTTTTCCGGCTGAGGACCATGAACTCGGACTTGGAGGTGCTGATTCTCATCCCAGCTGCTTCACACTCAGTGGCAAACCGTCCCAGCAAGAACTGTAGGTCATTGTTGGATGAAGCCAACAGGACAACATCATCTGCAAACAACAGAGATGAGATCCTGTGGTCACCAAGCATGACACCCTCCGTTCCTTGGCTGCGCCTAGAAATCCTGTCCATAAAAATTATGAACAGGATTGGTGACAAAGGGCAGCCCTGGCGGAGTCCAACTCTCACTGGGAATGAGTCCAACCGAGTGTTGGCAATATGAACCAAAATTTCACAACGGTCATACAGAGACCAAATAGCTCGTAACAACAAGCCCGATACCCCATACTCCCGAAGCACCCCCCACAAAAATCCATGAGGGCGCAGTTGAATGCCTTCTCCAAGTCCACAAAACACATGTAATCTGGTTGGGCAAACTCCCACGAACCCTCGAGAATTCTCGAGAGGGTAAAGAGCTGGTCCGATGTGCCACAGCCAGGACGAAAACCACATTGCTCCTCCTGAATCTGAGGTTTGACCAATGGCCGGAACTCCTCTCCAGTACCTTAGCATAGACCTTCCCAGGGAGGCTGAGGACTGTGATCCCTCTAAAGTTGGAGCACACCCTCCGGTCCCCTTTTTTGAAGAGAGGAACCACCACCCCGGTTTGCCATGCCAAAGGCACTGCCCCCGACTTCCACACAATGTTACAGAGGCTTGTCAACCATGAAAGCCCTACAACATCCAGGGCCTTGAGGTACTCAGGGCGAATCTCGTCCACCCCCGGGGCCCGGCCACCAAGGAGATTTTTAACCACCTTGGTGACCTCAGCCCCTGTGATAGGCGAGTCATCCCCCTCGTCCACAATCCCTGCTTCCTCTGTGGAAGGCGTATCAGTAGGATTGAGGAGATCCACAAAGTATTCCTTCCACCGCCAGGCGATATCCCCAGTTGAAGTCAACAGCGCCCCATCCGCGCCATACACAGTGTGGACAGGGAGCTGCTTTCCCCTCCTGAGCCGCCGGACAGTTTGCCAGAATCTCTTCGAGGCCGATCGAAAGTCTTGTTCCATGGCCTCACCGAACTCCTCCCATACCCGGGTTTTTGCTTCAGCAACGACCCAAGCTGCACTCTGCTTGGCCTGCTGGTACACCTCAGCTGCTTCGGGAGTCCTACAAGCCAACCAAGGCTGATAGGACTCCTTCTTCAGCTTAATGGCCCACCTCACCACTGGTGTCCACCCCTTGGTTTGGGGGTTCAATTCAATTCAATTCAACTTTATTTATATAGCGCCATTTCACAACAACAGTCATCTCATAGCACTATCAACTGTAGGGAGGACCCCCACAGTTGCAGAAAGACCCCAGCAATCAGGCGATCCCCTGTGAGCAAGCACTTGGCGACGGTGGAGAGGAAAAACTCCCTTTTAACAGGAAGAAACCTCCAGCAGAACCAGGCTCAGGGAGGGGCAGTCATCTGCTGCGACTGGCTGGGGGGTGAGGGGATAGAGAAGAAGAAAAGAACAAACATGTAGAGAGCAAACAGCACGATGGGGACTCAATCTATGGGAGAGAACAAACAAATGTTAATGACCAGCAAAAAAAAAATATTTCATAGAGAGTGAGGAAAGGAGTGAGGCCCAGTGCATTACTGGAGGTCCCCCGGCTGACTAAACCTATTAGCAGCATAACTAAGGGAGGGTTCAGAAAACACATGATCCCTCCCTAATTGTAGGCTATATCAAAAAGGTAGGTTTTAGCCCTATTCTTAAAAACAGAGATCGAGTCTGACTCCCGAATCCAGATTGGCAGCTGATTCCACAGGAGAGGAGCTTGATAACTGAAGGCTCTGCCTCCCATTGTACTTTTGGAGATTCTAGGTATTACAAGTAAACCTACATTTTGGGAGCGTAGTGCTCTGTTAGGATGATACGGTAGTATCAGATCTTTTAAATAAAAAGGAGCCTGATTGTTTAGAGCTTTGTAAGTAAGAAGAAGGATTTTAAACTTAATTCTAAACTCTATGGGAAGCCAATGAAGGGAGGCCAGAACCGGAGAGATATGATCTCTCTTTCTAGTACCTGTTAAAACTCTTGCTGCAGCATTTTGGATCAGCTGAAGACTTTTTAAAGATGTTTTAGGACAACCTGATAATAAAGAATTACAATAATCTAATCTCGAGCTAACAAAAGCGTGGATCAGCTTCTCAGCATCACTCTGAGACAAGATGCTCCTAATCTTGGCAATATTACGCAAATGATAGAAGGCAGTCTTAGAAACAAATTTAATATGTGAATTGAAGGACAAATCCTGATCAAAAATAACTCCAAGGTTCCTCACAGAGCTATTAAGAGAAAGAGTAACTGCATCCAAACTGAAAGTTTGATTTGGAAAGGAATTTCTAAGGTTTTTTGGACCAACAAGAATGACTTCAGTCTTATCTGAATTTAATAGCAGGAAATTACAAGTCATCCAAACTTTGATTTCCTTAAGACAGGCTTCTAACTTGGCTAATTGATTAGTATCATCTGGCTTCATTGACAGGTATAATTGTGTGTCATCTGCATAACAGTGAAAATGTATACAGTGCTTTCTAATAATGTTGCCTAACGGAAGCATATATAAACTAAAAAGAGTAGGGCCAAGCACAGATCCCTGTGGAACTCCATGACTAAGCTTTGAGCTGAGAGAAAACTCATCATTTACATGAACAAACTGGAACCTATCAGATAAATAAGATCTAAACCACTGCAACGAAGTTCCATTAAGTCCAACATAGTGTTCTAATCTATCAAGTAGAATATTATGATCAATAGTATCAAAAGCTGCACTAAGATCTAAAAGGACAAGTACAGAAACTAGTCCATTATCAGATGCAATGAGGAGGTCGTTAGTGACCTTCGCTAAGGCTGTTTCAGTGCTATGATGGATTCTAAACCCAGATTGAAACTCCTCAAATAAACCATTTCCCTGCAGGTGGTCAAATAATTGCATAGCAACAACTCTTTCTAAGATTTTTGAAATGAAAGGGAGATTAGAGATTGGTCTATAGTTAGCTAAAGCTCCTGGATCTAGCGTTGGCTTTTTGAGTAAGGGTTTAATTACAGCCGTTTTAAAAGCCTGCGGTACATGGCCTAAAGTTAATGAAGAATTGATTATATGAAGAATAAAGCTACCAATAAGTGGGAAGACTTCTTTAAATAACCTGGTAGGAATAGGGTCTAAAAGACAAGTTGAAGGTTTGGATGAGGAAACTATTTTGTCTAACTCACAAAGGTCGATTGGAGTAAACTCATCAAGACAGACATCAATAGAAGGAGTTGTAGTAGTTACAGTATTTAAGTTAACTGTGGGAAGAATCTGATTGATTTTATCTCTGATGGATGAAATTTTATTATTGAAAAAGTTCATAAAGTCCTGACTAGTAAGCTCTAAGGGGATGCTAGGATTGACAGAGTCCTGACTCTTTGTCAACCTGGCTACAGTACTGAAAAGAAACCTGGGATTATTCTTGTTCTCTTCTATTAATGCAGAGTAATAACTCGTTCTAGCTTTTCTAAGAGATTTTTTATAAATTAAAAGATGATTTCTCCAAGCTAAATAGATTTCATCTAAATTAGTAGAGCGCCATTTTCTTTCTAATTGACGAGTCTTCTGTTTTAAGCTACGAGTTTCTGTGTTGAACCAAGGAGTTAAAAATCTCTGATTAGACTTTTTCTTTTTTAAGGGGGCCACCAAGTCTAGAGCCTGATGTAGAGAAGCTGAAACACTACCCACCATGTTATCAATTACAGAAGGAGCAAGCTGTCTATAGCTTATTTCCGTTGTGTTGACACATGGCATAGAGGAAACAATCTGCATAAATTTGGAAACAGCATCATCTGAGAGGCATCTACTGTGATAATATTTTTCTTTAGGAGCCAAATAGTCAGAAATAGTAAAATCAAAGGTTAACAGACAATGGTCTGACAGTACAGGGTTATGAGGAGACACTACAAGATTTTCTATTTCTATGCCATATGTCAGAACAAGGTCCAATGTATGGTGGAGGTAATGAGTAGAATTTCCTACTTTCTGAGAAAACCCAATCGAGTCTAATATTGAATTAAAAGCCACATTAAGGCAGTCACTATCTACATCCACATGTATATTAAAGTCCCCTACTATAATTATTCTATCAGATTTCAGCACTAAATCAGCTAAGAAATCAGGAAATTCGGATAAAAATTCTGAATAGGTTGATGGGGGACGATAAACTATGGCAAATAAAATTGGGTTTAACCTGGAATTGCTAAAGTGCCCAATACTGAGGACCAGGCCCTCAAAGGAATTATAACATGTTTTTTGCTTTACATTAACTAGTAATTTGGAATGGTAAATTGTTGCTACTCCTCCTCCACGACCAGAACTTCTGGGATTTTGACAGTTTAAATAACCAGAGGGAGTTGATTCATTTAAACCAACATAATCCTCTTGTCCTAACCAAGTCTCTGTAAGGGATATTAAATCAATCTGATGATCAATTAACAGATCATGGACTAACAGAGACTTGGGAGTTAGAGACCTAATATTTAATAAACCACATTTAATTTTTAAATTATGAGGAGGAACAGAGGCCAAATCATTCAATTTAGAGGCTTTATGTTTAATTTGAGTTTTACCAATATTTTGCTTTATCACTTTGGGATGCTTATACATTATATTTTTATTTACTTTGGAGGGAGCAGACAATGATTCTCTGATGGGGAAGACAGGGGCTAAGCTGAGGGGTGGCGGATGAAGAGGAGCTGCAGAGAGGCGTGTAAGACTGCGACTCTGCTTCCTGGTCCCAACTCTGAGTAGTCAGGGTTTTGGAAATTTGGATAAAAAAGATGCCAGATTGTTAGATAAATGAGAAGCACCATCCAAAGTGGGATGAATGCTGTCTCGTCTCATAAGACCAGGTTTTCCCCAAAAAGAGCTCCAATTGTCAATGTAGCCCACGTCATTTTTAGGACACCACACAGACAGCCAGCGGTTCAAGGATGACGAGCGACTAAACATGTCATCACTGGTCAGATTGGGGAGGGGCCCAGAGAATACTACAGTGGCAGACATCGTTTTTGCAAAGTCACACACCGATTCTACATTAAGTTTCGTGACTTCCGACTGCCGGAGCCGGATGTCATTAATGCCGGCGTGAATAACAATTGTGGAATATTTACAGTTACTTTTAGCCAGCATTTTCAAATTTGACTCGATGTCGCCTGCTCTGGCCCCAGGAATGCATGTGACTATGGCCGCTGGAGTCTCTAGGTTCACGTTTCTGACTACAGAGTCGCCAATGATCAGAGTTTTTTCCTCAGCGGGTGTGTCGCTGAGCAGGGAAAAACGATTAGAAACGTGAACAGGTTGGTGGTGTACCGGGGCTTTGCGACTAGGCTTCCTTCTCACCGTCACCCACCCAGTCTCCTCGCTGCAGAGGAGAGCCGGGGAACCGGTGACAGGGGGACCTAAGCTAGCTAGCTCCGCTGCTGCTAAGGGGCGTCCGTCGAGATTAACTGGCGCAGACGGTGTTTCAATGCAGCGGAGCCGGGATTCCAAATCAGACAACCTCGCCTCGAGCGCCTGAAAAAGACAACATTTATTACATTTACCATTATCACTAAAAGAGGCAGAGGTGTAGCTAAACATCTGACAGAGAGAGCACACCACTAGCTGCACCGACCACCTTGCGGCCACAGCTCTGGGCCGCCGCTTCAACAACAGAGGTGGAGAACATGGCCCATTCAGACTCCATGTCTCCAGACTCCCTAGGAATGTGGTTGAAGTTATTCCAGAGGTGGGAGTTGAAGACCTCCCGGACAGGGGCCTCAGCCAAACGTTCCCAGCACACCTTCACTATGTGTTTGGGTCTACCATGTCTGAATGGCATCCTCTCCTGCCATCGGATCCAACTCACCGCCAGGTGGTGATCAGTTGACAGCTCTGCACCTTTCTTTACCCAAGTGTCCAAGACATACGGTCGCATGTCTGATGACACAATAACAAAATCGATCATCGACCTGCGACCTAGGGTGTCCTGGTGCCAGGTGCACATATGGACACCCTTATGCTTGAACATGGTGTTCGTTATGGACAAACTGTGGTTAGCACAGAAGTCCAATAATTGAACATCACTTGGGTTCAGATCGGGAAGGCCGTTCCTCCCAATCACCCCCCCCTCCAGGTTTCACTGTCATTGCCCATGTGCACATTGAAGTCACCCAGTAGGACAATGGAGTCTCCAAGAGGAGCACCCTCCAGCACCCCAATCACAGACTCCAAAAAGGGTGGGTACTCTGAAACATCATTTGGTGCATAGGCACAAATGATGATCAGGACCCGTTTCCCAACCTGAAGGCGCAGGGAAGCAACCCTTTTGTCTACCGGGGGAAACTCCAATATAGAGGCAGCAAGGTGGGGGGATACAAGAATACCCACCCCTGCTCGTCGCCTCTCACTCGGGGCAACTCCAGAAAAGGCCAAGCTCCAGCCCCTCTCCAGGAGACTGGTTCCAGAACCGGAGCTGTGTGTTGAGGTGCGGCTGACTATATCTAGCCGGTATCTCTCAACCTCATACACCAGCTCAGGCTCCTTCCCCAACAGAGAGGTGACATTCCACGTACCAAAAGCCAGTTTAGAAAGCTTGAGATCAGTCCGCCAAGGTCTCCGCCTTTGACCGTCACCTAATCCACATAGCACCGGAGCACCATGATCCCTCCTGCAGGTGGTGAGCCCACTGGAGGGCGAACCCATCTAACTCCTTCGGGCTGAGCCCGGCCAGGTCCCATGGGTGGAAACCCGGCCACCAGACGCTAGCCATCGAGCCCCTCCCCCAGGCCTGGCTCCAGGGTGGGGTCCTGGTAACCCCATACCAGGCGGGGTACACTGAATCCTTGATCTAAAATTTATCATGAGAGTCTGTTGGATCGTTCTTGGTCTGGCCCTTCACCCAGGACCAGTTTGTCTTGGGTGACCCTTTCAGAGGCAAATTGCCCCGGACAACATACTGTAGCTCCTGGGATCACTGGGGCACGCAAAACCCCCACCACAATAAGGTGAAGATCCATGAGGGGTGAAGATGAATGAATGAATGAAATTTGCAACTCTAATTTTTTTTTCATTCATTTCATTTTTTCATTCTGCAAATTTACAAGAAAAAAAGCCATAAATTTAGAGTTGCAAATTTCATTCATTCATTTAGAGTTGCAAATTTCAAGATGAATGAACTAAAACAAAAACTTGCTTCTTACATCAGAATCACACCATAGGTAATTTTCCCCTCCTTAACACAACACAACACAGGATGTACTTAAAGCACCACATAGCCTCAAAAGTTCCAACATTTTGCATCAGATGATAGTAATTGTAATCAATCATTATTCGAGTCATGATCATGCTTACCAGCATGTCTTTTACGTTACAATCCAGCATTTGTTCAATTTTTCTTTTCCTACTTACTTAAATAGCCATTTTAGCCTGACCCAGGATGAAATTTAAAAGTTCATGTTTTTTCTTGCTTCTCTTCAATGAGGAGGCGGAAAACGAGAATAAAACAAGAATAAAAACATACAGTGGGGCAAAAAAGTATTTAGTCAGCCACCAATTGTGCAAGTTCTCCCACTTAAGAGATGAGAGAGGTCTCCAATTTTCATCATAGGTATACCTCAACTATGAGAGACAAAATAAGAAAAAAAAAATCCAGAAAATCACACTGAAGGATTTTTAATGAATTAATTGGTAAAGTCCTCGGTAAAATAAGTATTTGGTCAATAACAAAAGTTCATCTCAATACTTTGTTATATACCCTTTGTTGGCAATGACAGAGGTCAAACGTTTTCTGTAAGTTTTCACAAGGTTTTCACACACTGTTGCTGGTATTTTGGCCCATTCCTCCATGCAGATCTCCTCTAGAGCAGTGATGTTTTGGGGCTGTTGCTGGGCAACACAGACTTTCAACTCCCTCCAAAGATTTTCTATGAGGTTGAGATCTGGAGACTGGCTAGGCCACTCCAGGACCTTGAGATGCTTCTTACGAAGCCACTCCTTCGTTGCCCAGCCGGTGTGTTTGGGATCATTGTCATGCTGAAAGACCCAGCCAAGTTTCATCTTCAATGCCCTTGCTGGTGGAAGGAGGTTTTCACTCAAAATCTCACGATACATGGCCCCATTCATTCTTTCCTTTACATGGATCAGTCGTCCTGGTCCCTTTGCAGAAAAACAGTCCCAAAGTATGATGTTTCCACCCCCATGCTTCACAGTAGGTGTGGTGTTCTTTCTCCTCCAAACACGACAAGTTGAGTTTTTACCAAAAAGTTCTATTTTGGTTTCATCTGACCATATGACATTCTCCCAGTCCTCTTCTGGATCATCCAAATGCTGGCTTAAGCAGGGGGACACGTCTGGCAGTGCATGATTTGAGTCCCTGGCAGCGTAGTGTGTTTCTGATGTAGCCTTTGTTACTTTGGTCCCAGCTCTCTGCAGGTCATTCACTAGGTCCCCCCATGTGGTTCTGGGATGTTTGCTCACCGTTCTCGTGATCATTTTGACTCCACGGGGTAAGATCTTGTGTGGAGCCCCAGATCAAGGGAGATTATCAGTATGGTATGCGCATGGGCACATGCGCACGCAGCGACCGGCAGCTGGCGAAAAAGTCTGTCGTCTGTGTGTCTGTTTTTACGAACTTTAATGTGTTTTTAACGAAATTCTCTGTGTCGTTTCTGTCCTGGAATGTTTGTGGACTGTATGGCGAAGAGCTCCCTGGTTCCATCAATATGGATTTCCTCCCCATTTTTGCACTGCTGATTCTTTCACACCGGGTCTGTATCTCGGAGGTGAGTGCGATCGTGATCATGGCGGGCAGAATACATTATTCCAGGGACATGTTGCTGCATTTAAACATGGTTGATGCAGCGTCTGTGATTGAGTCTAAGCCGTAACTGCCGGACTTTATTTTGAGAGACGTTCATGGGCACAGCAGTGAAAAGAGAGACAAGAGAAGGAGACGCGGAAAGCGTGAAGGTGTGAAATTAGGCCTGAGAAGACATCAGTTTGGTAACATTCCTCTTCCTTCTATGATTTTTGGGAATGTACAATCTCTGAGGAACAAGGTGGATGAAATTCAAGGGAATGTACGCTACCAGAAGGACTTTAAGAACTGCTGTGTCATGGCTTATACCGAGTCTTGGCTAACTGCGCATGACTGGGACGCAGACCTGTGGATTGACGGCTTTGGAGCCCCACTCCGCTCTGATCGGCAGGAAGAGGTAACGGGGAAACGTCAGGGGGGCGGCGTATGTTTATATATTAATAAACAGTACTGCACATCTGTCACGGTCAGAGAGCGCATCTGTACACCCGATGTGGAGCTTCTGTCCATATTGCTACGCCCCTTTTATTTGCCACGCAAGTTCCCCCAACTCTTAATCACAACTGTGTACATTCACCCGAGGGCAGACGCTGACTCCGCCTCCAGCACCATCCTTGATGTGGTGCAGCGGCTGCAGTCAATTTCTCCAGAGGCGCCAAACTTTATTCTTGGGGATTTTAACCATGTTTCTTTAAAGAAGACGCTTAAAAACTTTTATCAGTATGTCTCCTGCCCAACCAGTGAAAAAAGACATTGGACCTGTGCTATGGATCCATAGAGAAGGCCTATAAATCACTCCCCCTTCCTCCTTTAGGATCCTCAGATCACAACTGTGTACATTTGCTGCCCACGTATAAAACTGCTCTCAGAAGAGGCAAGGTGGAGACCAGAGACATAGATGTGTGGACAGAGGATTCAGTGCACTGCCTCCAGGAATGCTTTAACTGTACAGACTGGGAGATGTTCACACTGGCCTGCGGGGATGATTTGGACTCTTTGGTGGACGTCACATGCTCATACATGGCATTCTGTAAAAATACAATCATTCCACGTAAACGTGTCAAAATATATCCCAACAACAAGCCATGGGTTACAAAATCAGTTAAATCCTGCTTACAGAGGAAAGCACTTGCCTTTAAAGGCCAAATGTCACGTAACAGGGTACTTTAAATATCTTGAAACTAGATATAAAAGGGAACCGATCCGTTCGGGTCTTGGTGCATATGCTTCAGTAACAACGGAATATTTGTTAATTTAAAACTGCCGCGCTTGGCCTGACACGGCCCCTGGAATCGCCTGGGGAAGAAGGCGGAAGTGACGAAATCGATTGTACCCTAGTTTGATGCTTGGGGTATTTCAACTGATTGTTTATATGGAGACAGGAAGGTTGAAGTGAGCAACAAGAAAGAAAAAATTGGATATTTCACCCATACCTTAAAACGGGACTATCAGGGACAGCTGGGTAATAAGGGACACTTCTCTGGGAAATGTTTTCATACCTGTCAAGTGAGACGTTTTCGCCGTACTTCAACACCGTAAAAAGCGGCTATAAGGGACGGCGGAGCAACAAGGGACACCTCTTTGGGAAATGCCCCAAATGCAACTCGTGTTGTTATTGTCAAATATTTTAAGGATTCATGGATATTTGACAATAACAACACAACTCAGCGTCCGGCGCAAAATAAAAACAAAAAGCAGAATTCTGTATTTGTCAGGCGATCTCTGTCTGTTCCGCAACCGCTGCACAGCTGAACGTGTTAAACCATTGTCCTAATGACTTCTCATTGTAGTGAGAATAGCTCACGCTGAGCGATCAGCCCGCCCCGACAATTAGACTAATGAGTGACTGCACACTTCTCATTGTAGTGAGAATAGCTCACGCTGAGCGATCTGCCAGCACCAGCTGTGGGGGATCACACACAGGACGTGCTCCGCAAAACACTCAATTTTTTTTCCAGTATATTTTCTTTTGGGCGTACAGAAATGGCAATATGCCCGTTTTTGCTAAAATTGCATTTTCCCCGTATTTTCCTTAAAATATTTGACAATAACAACACGAACTACATTTAAAACATTTCCCAGAAAAGTGTCCTCCACCACTCCGCCGTCCCCCACAGCCGCGCTTGGCACCAAAATACGGCGAAAACGTCTCAGTTGACAGGTATGCACCTCCATTTTCATATTGATCTGGTCAATTTCTTGACAGCAGCGGCTCTCCTCCACTGTAATAATAATGGCTTCCGAAAAATCAATATTTATGGGGCACCCTCGACAGACCCCCTTCGGCTTCGCAATTCTGGAGGCGATTAATGTCCAGTTCAATGACATTTTCCACTGGTTCTGCTCTCTGGTCATCGGTGGAACTGTTGTCATTAGACAAAGCATCTGATTCCGTCTCGGACGGCTCAAACCTGTAAGGTTCTATGCCTCTGTCACTGTCTGAACCACTGACAAAAAAAAAAGACAAAAAAAAAAAAGACAAAACTAAACTAATTTGTTCACAATCGCTGTCACTTTCCGTCATGATTGTCCAATGTTGATAACTAACTAACTAACTAACTAACCTGCACTTATATAGCGCTTTTCTAGTCACAAAGACCACTCAAAGCGCTTTCATTAATACTAACCCTCTATTCTAAGGGCCTATGGGAAACAGATATCTAGGGACAATTTAGAACAGCCAATTAACCTAACATGCATGTTTTTGGCATGTGGGAGGAAACAGGAGAAATCCCGGAGTAAACCCACGCAACACGGGGAGAACATGCAAACTCCACACAGATCACTGTTGGTCGGGGGCTGGGATCGAACCCACGATCCCACGATCCCCACAATCCCCCGGCCAAGGGTAAACTGTGCTGCCGCAGTGCTAACCACTGCGCCACCGTGCAGCCCAAAGTGTGAATGTGGATAGGCAGGGCAGCCAGGGTACAACTGGTGATGTCACAAACATGGGCGTGGTCTGGACTGGCTGTCACAAGCCAGCAAGCAAGGTGGGGCCTTCACCTGGTGTATTTTGTGCAATTATGTAAATACAGGTGGGTGATATGGTCTCCGGTATGAATATTTGGTTTAAGCTATGTGTATTTTATCTAAATACGTTGTCATTTAGAAAAAAAAAATTACGTGACATTTGGCCTTTAAACAGGGGTCTGTTTCTGAGCTACAGGTTGCCACAAAAGAGCTGAAGTCCGAAATTTTAAGAGCAAAACAGAATTATAAATCAGAATTGGAAAGTAAGATGGCAACAAAGAAACTTGGTTCAGCCTGGGCCAGTATGAAAACTATTGCAGGCCTTCAGAGCACAGAACGCAGTAATCGTGTATTTTAGATGGTTTTAATTCAGACGCATAGCTGGCTAATGCTCTTAATTGTTTTTATGGTCATTTTGACTCCTTTGATTTTAGCACTGAAACCCAAGATCTGAAACAGAAACTCAAAGACAATCAGCACTTTAATATTGAGGTGCAGGATATTAAAAGGGAGTGCTGCGCTGTAAAAGTGAACAAAAGCCAGGGCCCTGATAATATATGTGGGCGATTGGTAAAGTCCTGTGCACATGAACTGAGTCCTATATTTCATTACATTTTCAACTAGAAAAGCACTCGGAGAGCGCAGACCTCCGCCAAGCGCCACAGTTCCCCCCATACAGTGTTTGTGTGTACGTTTTCAGATTCCTTGAGCATGAAAACATATGACTAGCAATTGGATTCACAATGATTATTTCTTTATTTGACAGGGACAGTGCAATAAACATAGACAATTAATCAATGACAATCAATCTGATAGTGATAGGATTAGTGGTTCAGTAGTAAAAGCATTGCCTCCTTGGCGGAGGAAATAAACTGAAGTGTTGCTGTTGTGTCCATCTCCTCCACTGACGGATGCAGATTGGGTAGACAGGTTGCCGTGGGTTTTATATTATATTATTGGGGTTGCGCTCCGCGGCAAAAGAGAATTTAGAAGCTTCCCCGGCAGAGAGCTCATTTTTGCGCAGCGCCTATGGCTGGCCGGTGAATTTGTGCCAAATGCGCAGCGCCTATGGCTGGCCGGGGAATTTCTACCAAATAATACGGCGGCGGACAGGTGCCCGTGTCCGGTTTTGCAGCTGGGCGCAAACACGGGCACGCTGGCGGGCCCAGGCCACCAGTGTTTTCCGCGTGCTTTTGTGCCTAAAACGTTGAAGAACGCGGAGTTTGTGTTGGTCAGACACGACGACCAGCGCCCTCCATTGTGCCTACGCACATGTTGAAAATGGCCGTATGTCAGAGCGTTAAAAAAATGCTTTAAAAAATTCCTGTATCCAGACGGTGATGCGGATCATCCCCAAAATTTAATCAGTTCTTTCTTGTACCATTTCCAACAACGCCTGAAAGTTTCATCGAAATCCAACCAAAAGTTTTTGAGTTATCTTGCTAACCAACAGACAGACAAACAGACAGACAGACAGACAAACAGACAGACAAACCCCGACAAAAACATAACCTCCTCCTGGCCTTTTCGGCCTGGCGGAGGTAATAAGTCCTTACAGACACAACATGTGCCTAAGATCTGGCAAGAAGCCGTGGTTGTTTCCGTTCCAAAATCCAGCTGTCCTAAAATGGTAAACAACTTTAGACCAGTTGCTTTGACTTCAATTTTAATGAAAATTTTTGAAAAACTGGTCAGATGTGAGGTCCTAAAGCAGACTGAGCATGCATTGGATCCTCTGCAGTTTGCCTATAGGCCTCACAGAGGAGTGGAGGATACCACTGTCACTCTGTTTAACATGCTTTTTAAACATCTGGATTTTAATGGGACACACGCCAGGCTTTTATTTGTGGACTTTTCCTCTGCCTTTAATACAATCCAACCTCATATTTTAGCTGAAAGGCTCCTGCAACAATTTGATTTGAGCAATAATCTGGTGGGTTGGATTCTGGATTTCTTAACCAACAGGACGCAGAGAGTAAGGGTCAATGGTACATTGTCTGTCCTAAAATGCTCTTCTACTGGCTCTCCTCAGGGGTGTGTGTTGTCATCACTACTCTTCATCCTGTACACAAACATGTGTCAGAGCAGACATGACAACAGACACATTATAAAGTATGCTGATGACTCAGTTATTGTCAGTCTCCTCCAGGATGGTGAGAGTGGCCACGGCCCAGTAGTTGATGATTTTGTTCACTGATGTGAGGATTCCTACCTTCAGCTGAATATGACAAAAACTAAAGACATGATTATTGACTTTAGGAGGAAAACTCCCAGGCACAAAGTCACCGTACTAAAAGGCCAGACCACCGAATGTGTACAATCCTACAAATATCTTGGGACGATTATTGATAGTAATTTAAAGTAGAACTGAACTCACCTTTTTGCCAAAAAAGTAGAATAGCAGATTAATTCCTTATTACCTATTGTATTTTTCAACACATAAAAGAAATTTTTAGGCCGTGCGATGGCCAAGCTATAAGCCGATAAACTTTTGCCTCTGGCTGGCAGTGCCAAACAAACCGGAAGTAGTGCAGACGACGCTGCGTGACGTCACGAGTGTGACCCTTATCAAAACAACAATGGCAGATGATAGCAGTTCCAGCAGTCAAGAACACCAGAGTTTTCAGAGTGAAGAGGCATTCAGGATCGCTGACAAGACAGAGGAGGATGCAGGAGTGTCAAGTGAACAGGAAGAGAGCGAGGGAGGCATCGAACCGTACAGATTAGAGCCAGAATTTTCGGGGGATTCCAGCACCGACTCAGACCGCAGCAGTGATGGGGAGGAGAGTCGCTTATTGAATACAGAATGGTGAGTCTTTACTTTGGCATGTTTGGGGTGTCAGGATAAGGAAAATTAACAATAAAAAAGAAAGGGAAAAAAAACATCAGCATTTTTCCAACTTATTACAGTTATCCCTCACTTATCGCGTTTAATGCGGTCTTCCTTCGCTGGGTATAGGCGCTCGGCAGGGAGCGAAGCTGGGTAAAACGTCTCCGCCAATCAGCTTGCGAGATAAAACGTCTCGGCCAATCAGCTTGCGATGTAAAACGTCTCGGCCAATCAGCTTGCGAGATTCCCGAGCGGGCTGGGGAGCCGGGGAGAGCGGGCTCTCCGTGTTGATACCTGATGTTCTAATGTAGTCTCCCTGCCTTCTCATTAGAACATCAGGTATCAACACGGAGAGCCCGCACAGCTCAAAATCTACCTCTCTGACCACCGCTTCACTCCTCTCCGCCCATCTCTTCACCGCTCGGGAATCTCGCAAGCTGATTGGCCGAGACGTTTTACCTCACAAGCTGATTGCCCGAGACATTTTACCCAGCGAAGGAAGACCGCATTCATTGTTCTTTATCGCTCGTATTGCTTAGTGGCACTTTTCGCTGTTCTCTTGTGCCTTTTTGTGCAAAATAGTGCTTGTGACGCCCTTGGGGGGGGGGGGTGACGCTACTTCGCGGTTTTTCACTTTTCGCGGTCGGTTCTGGTCCCCATTAAACGCGATAAGTGAGTGATCACTGTATATCTAGAAACGCATCGCTTCCCGGTCGCTTTTCCTCCCCCTTTCTTTTCTTTCGTCGCCATGACAGCTTTCCTTGGCCACTGAACAGATCTTCCCAGGTGTTGGAAGTGTTTTGTAGTCGACTATCACAACAAAATGCACCAAAAACAACCAGTGTCAACGTGCTCGCAATGGTAAACATGAGGACTGGGTCACACTCGTGACGTCACGAGGAACTCCGGCTGTGCTTCGGCGGATTTGTCTGATTTTTCAGGGCGGGAAATTCTAAATCGCGATTTTCTCCAAGATTCCGGGATTTGTGAAGGGGGTGCCAATGATAAATTATCTTTATAATTGTATGTACTATCACCCAGTGCCGTTCAATGCTGTTCAGTTCAGTTCTACTTTAAACTTTGAAGAGAACTGTGAAAGGGTGTGCAAAAAGGGTCAGCAACATTTGCATTGCTTGAGAAAACTTGCATGCTTCCAAATTGACCGAACCATAATGACAATGTTTTATCGGGCTTTTATTGAATCTGTTTTATCCTTTTCTTTAGTGTCATGGTTTGGTCAGATAAAACTGAAACAGAGGAAATCCTTGGATCAGGTAGTTAGATGGTCCAGTCGTTTGCTTGGTGAGTCACAGCTGAGCCTGACATCCCTGTACACCAGACAAGTACAGAGGATGGCTACCTCCATTTTAAATGATGACTCCCACCCTTTGCACTGCAACTTTCAGCTTCTTCCCTCAAGACAGAGGTTTGCTGTCCAAAAAAGTAAAACCCAGCGCTACAAAAACAGCTTTGTTCCTGCTGCTGTCAAAGAGTTGAACAAGTTGTAACAATATATTGCACATAATTTAGGTACCTATTTATTAACTCCATTTTATATTTACTTATTTTTGTAGGATGTTATTTGGGTTCTAAATATTTTATTGGGTTTGAGACCTTCGAGTTAACCTCTTTGACTAGTTTTTAACTTTTTAATATGACCCTTATCTCTTACCTCTGGTTTTTCTCTCATTTTCTTTGTCTTTATACCCTGATTGATGGAGCCTTGAGTATTTTTTATCATGTTTATAGTCAGCTTCATGAAAAGGATCTTTTCAAGATCCTGCCAAAGATAGGATGCCCACCAAATTTGCAAAGCCTCATCGAATCGTTTCACACCAACATGCAGGGGATAGTGCAGCACGACGGCAACGTCTCAGAGTCATTCAACATACGCAGCGGAGTGAAACAGGGCTGTGTACTTGCGCCAACCCTCTTTGGGATTTTCTTTGCTATGCTCCTGAGGCATGCCTTCAGCACAGCAACAGAGGGAATCTACCTGCACACAAGATCTGACGGCAGGCTTTTCAACCTCGCCCGCCTGAAAGCCAGAACCAAAGTACGCGAGGCTCTAATCAGAGACATGCTGTTCGCAGATGACGCTGCAGTCGCAACCCACACACAGCAGGAGCTTCAGACCCTGATGGACCGCTTCTCCCAGGCATGCAAGGACTTCGGGCTTACCATCAGCCTGAAGAAGACTAACGTCTTGGCGCAAGGCACGGAAGCACCACCAACCATCACCATCGACGACTACGAGCTGGAGGTCGTGAATCAGTTCACCTACCTGGGGTCCACGATCAGCAACAACCTCTCCCTTGATACAGAGATCGACAAGAGGATTGGAAAATCAGCCTTCACACTCGCTCGCCTCACCACACGAGTGTGGGAGAATCCCAAACTCTCTGTCAAGATGAAGATGGCAGTGTACAACGCCTGCGTCATCAGCACACTGCTCTATGGGAGTGAGACGTGGACAACATACGCCCGGCAGGAAAAGAGACTGAACTCCTTCCACTTGCGCTGCATTCGCCACATCCTGGACATATCCTGGCAGGACAAAGTGCCCAACACAGAAGTTCTGTCCTGCACCAGCCTTCCCTCCATGTTCACTCTACTCAGGCAGCACAGACTCCGCTGGCTAGGCCACGTTCACTGTATGGAGGATGGCAGAATCCCCAAAGACGTCCTCTACGGAGAACTGGCGACTGGCAGGAGAGATGTTGGCCACCTACAGCTGCGCTTTAGAGACATCTGCAAGAGAGACATGAAGGCCCTGGAGATCATCACAGAGCGCTGGGAGGACCTTGCAATGGACCGCTCCAAATGGAGAGGCACCCTGACCAGAAAGCTCAAGGTGGGTGAAGAAAGACTGGCTGCTGCAGCAGATGAAAAAAGGACCTGCAGGAAGAACCGCCACAGACCCAGCAGCACGGAGACCACTCACAAGTGCGACCTGTGTGACAGGGACTGCCATTCGCGCATCGGCCTGTTCAGCCACAGGCGGTGCTGTTCCAGCAGAGTAGACCGACGGAGGCCGACGACGAGTCAGCTTCATGTGCGCCTGTGTTTGTGTCTATGTTGAATGTAATTGTGGCTTGTAAATATGGATGTCACCAGACTGCAAAACAAATCTACCTACGGGTACAAATAAAGTAACCTGAACCTGAACCTGGTATAGTATTGTATGTCTTCCATTTTCTAATAATTGCTCCCACAGTTGATTTCTTCACACCAAGCTGCTTACCTATTGCAGATTCAGTCTTCCCAGCCTGGTGCAGGTCTACAATTTTGTTTCTGGTGTCCTTTGACAGCTCTTTGGTCTTGGCCATTGTGGAGTTTGGAGTCTGACTGTTTGAGGTTGTTGACAGGTGTCTTTCATACTGATAACGAGTTCAAACAGGTGCCATTAATACAGGTAACAGAACAGAACAGGACAGAGGATCCTCTTAAAGAAGAAGTTCTGTGAGAGCCAGAAATCTTGCTTGTTTGTAGGTGACCAAATACTTATTTTACCGAGGAATTTACCAATTAATTCATTAAAAATCCTTCAATGTGATTTTCTGGATTTTTTTTTCTCATTTTGTCTCTCATAGTTGAAGGATACCTATGAAGAAAACTGGAGAGCTCTCTCATCTTTTAAGTGGGAGAACTTGCACAATTGGTGGCTGACTAAATAATTTTTTGCCCCACTGTATATAGAAAACCCAAGATAAAAATCGGCAGGGAAAAGACTTCTCCAAACAGATAAAACAGCTTCCCCCCAAAAAAACCACAGCAATTGCAATCTGTTACAGTCCAGAAAACAATGGAACACAGTCTCTTTCTGAGGACAAAATGGACAAACCTCAACAACATTTGGGTTTAAAATAGAGATAAAAGCATTTACAGCCACAGCACCATGTAAAACTCGCCATTGCAAGTCTCCAACCTTCTTAGTTAATGGCGGTTTATAGAGTGCTCTCCAGGCAGGCCTCACCTCTGAAACCAAACCCAAGTGTTTCCTCCATGGTGTATCAGCTCGACCTTTTAATTTTTTCATATTTAGAACTTTCACCAAAAGTCCATACATTTTTTTTTTACCAGAAGAGTCACAAATGTTAATGTGTTCAGAGTTTAAAAACACACCAGTGCCATCTTTAAAATCAGGAGAAAAAACATTAAAAGGAAAAGGCTCATCAGCAGTTCGCACAGAATTTTTGCAGTGTAAAACAATAGCAGAGTGTTCTTCTGTGGAGAGGCAGTCTCTCCAATCTTTCAGCAAGTTTATTATAACTCTGACTGAAGAAACACCAAGTGCCGAGCACAGGGCAACAGCATTGTCCAGGTTAGGACCACATAAGTTCAGCAAATGTCCCAGCGTTGTAACCTTTGCAGAAAAGAACTTTTTTAAAACAGAAGGTCCTAAAACATTGCCCACATCAAAACGGGTCCCAAACACAAGTGGTTCCTTTAAAAGCCAAAAGGGTGACAAGGAAGCCTGGGGAGAGTTCTTTTTAAAAAGTCCCCAGATTTTAAAAGCACTTTGATAAAACTGAGGAAGTTCTGGGAGTTTTTGGTTCTTTAAGTCCATTAAAAACAATGACTCCTCTAGTCTCAGCCCCCCACAGCGAGCCAAGACAGCTCTGGCAACAGGTCTCCACACATGGTCGAGAGGGCTACTCAGCAGTCGCTGAATGAACTGCAGGTGAAAGATGGCCCCCCTTCTGGCCAGATGGATGAGTCCTTGACCATCTTCTTCCCTAGTTAAAAACAGGGTGCGCTGTGGAACCCAGTGAAGACGGTCCCAGAAAAAGTCCACGATTATAGATCTGGCCAGCAAATTGTTTGGAGGGTCCAAACAAGACAGTCGATGCCACAGCATTGAAGCAATAAAGTTGTTAATGATTAAAACACGACCTCTGAAGGAAGTTTGGCAAAATCCATTTCCATTTCTTTAATCTTCCTTCAACTTTTTCCAAAAAACACTCCCAATTTTCCCCAGTAAAAGTCTGATTTCCTAAAAACACACCAAGATATTTAAAACCATCTTGTGTCCACGAAAGTCCACCAGGCAGGGCAATTTTTTGTAGTCTACCCCCCATTATTACAGCTTCACTCTTACCCCAATTCACTCTAGCTGAGGAGCACTCACCAAAAAAATTGACAGTTCTTAAAAGGTAGTCTACATCATTTTGATTTCTTGTAAAAACAACATCATCAGCATATGCAGAAATTTTAAAAACAGAGTCAGAATTGGAAACTTTAAAACCAGTGAGGCGTTGTCTTTGTTTACAGAGGAGGGGATCGATGGCAAGAGAGTACAGCATACCTGAGAAGGGGCAGCCCTGTCGGACACCCCTCTCAACTTTGAAAGGAGCACTCAACCCACCATTAATCTTAAGAATACTCTCAATGTCTCTATACAAGGCCTGGATTTTGGCGATGAACCCTGAGCTGAAACCGAAGGCTTCTAGTGTCTGCCAAAGGCATGGATGTTCAACTCGGTCAAACGCCTTTTCTTGGTCTACTGAAATGAGACCAAGTTCCTTGACCAATGAGCTGGAGAGGTCCAAAACATCATAAATTTAAAAAAAATGTTGTCTGTAACCAACCTACCAGGTACACAATAGGTCTGGTCTACATGTATGACCTGCTCCATCACCTTCTTCAGTTAGCCAACACTTTGGAGAGAATTTTGTAGTCAGTACAGAGGAGGGACATTGGAGGCCAGTTTTTAATGTCTTTCAAGTCACCTTTCTTGGGAAGGAGGGTGGGGACTGCTTTCCTACAACTTAGGGGTAGGTGACCCTTCCACAGACTGTCGGACAGTACTTCCAGCAAGTCCTGACAGATCTCAGACCAAAATGTCTTGTAGAACTCTGATGGTAGACCGTCTATCCCTGGGGCTTTTCCACACTGAAGAGATTGGACAGCCACTACTATTCTTGCAGAGTGATCTCGCTCTCCAACTCTGCGTTCATACTAGCCATCACCTTTGGCAAGTCTGTCAAAAAATGATTCAGCACATGTGGTTTCTCAACAAATTCTTTCTTAAAGAGATCTTTATAGAAAGCAGCTGCAAAGCAACTGATCTCTGCAGACTCATGGATCAGCCGCCCGTCTTCGGAGCCGAGAGAGTGGATCATCCTCCTCTGACCATTCTTCCTCTCCAAACCAAAGAAAAAATGAGATGGAGCATCCATTAGTGCGATGTTTTGGAACCTACTGCGTACCACAGCGCCCCTAGCGGCCTCGCACAGTAAGTCAGTTAAAACAGACTTTTTGTCATTGAGGGCCTCAAAATGTCCTCTTTCTCCTGTGGAACCTGCCAAAGACTGCAGCTCCACTACTTCTCTCTCCAGGTCCCTGACAGACCTGGCCAAGTCTCCAGAGACATTGCGAGTATACTGTAGGCACAGATTCTTTATTTGACTCTTCCCTACATCCCACCACTGCTGCAAAGAGCTAACATTTGATTTTGTTAATTTAAAATTAATCAAAAAAAACATAAAAGCAGTTTTAAAACTATTACCCGATAAAAGTGATGTGTTAAAATGCCAGTATGTACTACTGCACTTACTTACTGCATAAAAACACAACACTGAACCAGAGAGTGATCTGTAAAGCCAACAGCGACTATAAAAGCACTTTTAAAAATGTTAAAATGGTGCATAAAACTGTAAACCCTATCTAGTCTAGCTAAGGACAGAATATTGTCCTTGCTATGGCTCCATGTGTACTGTCTAGCCTTACCATGAAAATTTTTCCACACATCACACAGATCATGATCTTCTATAAGACCCTTTACACTTCCCTTGGATGCAGCATGTGGATCTGGGTGATTCCTGTCCATGAAAGGATTTTCTGTACAATTAAAATCACCTCCCACAAATAAAAAGTCATTATTACTGCAATTTTTGATTGTGTCATTTAAAATATTTAAAAAGGCCAATCTTTCTATGCCTACGGTTGGAGTATACACATTTATACTAGGGCGCCCCTAGTACACTAGGGGCGCCACACGAGTCGGCTGCCTTTTGCAACAGCGGCTCGATTCCGAGTCTTTTTCCCTTCCTCTCTCTTTTGATCCGTCTTTTTTTTTTCACCCCACTTATATCACGGACACACAGATCGTCCTAAATGTCTCCTGAGCCGGTGGACGGAGCCACTGTCTATAGCAGGATACGATACAGCAGAGAACAGCTGCTAGCATTCAACCGCCACCCGGTCCCATTGGAAATACTCGACATACCGAGAGAACTGAGGCGAAAACGCCGCGGCTGCCGGGCTGGAGTAAGGCGGAGGACAAAAAATATAAGGTACAGACCCTCCCTTCCATCTGTTGTCATGGGAAATGTACGGTCGATACTGGGAAAGTTAGATGAGCTAGCGGCTATCTCCCGTTATGATAGCACATACCGGGAGTGCTCTCTCCTTTTGTTTACTGAGACGTGGCTAACTGAACTAGCAGCAGATGCTAACATTGAGCTGGAGGGTTTTCACATGATACGAGCTGACCGAACACCAGACAGTGGCAAGGCTAGGGGCGGTGGAGTGATCATGTATGTTAACAACAACTGGTGCAGACCGGGACATATCACTGTTAAACAACGACACTGCAGCAAAGACATTGAGTTGCTAGCTGTTAGCATGAGGCCTACATATCTCCCGAGAGAACACTCACACGTGATCTGCATTGTTGTTTATGCAAATCCGACGGCGAACGCTGGGACAGCACGTGACGTCATCCATTCAGTAACCAGCAGGCTGCAGACAGAACACCCAGATGCTCTTCTCCTCATCTCAGGCGATTTCAACCATGTTTCACTGTCTCCCATTCTACCCACGTTCACCCAGTATGTCACATGCCACACTAGAGACAATAAAACACTGGATTTATTCTACGCAAACACTAAGGAGGCGTACACCTCATCACAACTACCCCCACTCGGGAGATCGGATCACAACTTGGTTCATCTCCGGCCGGTGTACAAACCCCTAGTGCACAGACAACCTCCGGCCATGCACACTGTGGAGTTATGGTCTGAGGAGACAATGGACACCCTAAAGGGCTGTTTTGAAGCCACCGCCTGGAAGCAGCTCTGCGATCCACATGGTGAGGACATCGATGGCCTCATTCACACCTTCACGGGCTACCTCAGCTTCTGTGTGGACAAATCCGTTCCCACCAAGACCATACGGCGTCACTCAAACAACAAACCCTGGATCAACCCTGAGATTAAAACACTTCTGAGAGAGAAGAAGAGGATCTTCAGGTCAGGGAACAGGGAGATGCTGAAGTCCGTACAGAGGGAGCTGAGGAGAAAGATCAGAGAAGGCAAGGACAGCTTCAGGAAGAAGATGGAGGACAAGCTGCAACAGAGCGACATCAGCGGGGTCTGGAGAAACCTCAAAACCATCTCGGGGCTCCAGAATACCTCCCCCCAGGCCACAGGGGGCAGGGAGTGGGCGAACAACCTGAATCTGTTTTTCAATAGATTTGACCAACCGCCCTCCCCCCTGACTGCACAACAACCACTGCTGCCTCTAAAGAAATCAAGTCCTGCTGCCCACTCCCCACTCTACCAACACCCCCCCACTCCCAACACACAGCCCCCCATCCTGACCCTGACCAGGACCCAGGTGAGGACGGAGCTGAGGAAGATCAAGGCGAGGAAGGCGCCGGGACCGGACGGCATCAGCGCAAAGCTCCTCAAGTCCTGTGCAGACCAGCTGTGTGGGATTGTGACGTATATCTTCAACATGAGCCTGAAACTGGGGAGGGTACCACAGCTGTGGAAAACATCTTGTGTGGTACCTGTACCAAAAACTTCCCACCCCAAAGACCTGAACAGCTACAGACCGGTGGCCTTGACGTCCCACTTGATGAAGACCCTGGAGAGACTGCTCCTTGCTCACCTCCGCCCCCTGGTGGAACCAGCGATGGATCCACTCCAGTTCGCCTACCAGCATGGCATTGGGGTGGAGGATGCGGTGATCTTCCTCCTTCACCGTTCTCTGTCCCACCTGGAGAAGCCCGGGAATATGGTGAGGATCATGTTCTTTGACTTCTCCAGTGCTTTCAACACCATCCAACCGATGATCCTGAAGGACAAGCTGCTGCGCGCAGGGGTGGACCAGCACCTGTCATCATGGATCCTGGACTACCTCACGAACCGGCCTCAGTTTGTGAGAACCCGGGACTGTGTGTCCGACACGATCATCAGTAGCACGAGGGCCCCCCAGGGAACGGTGCTGGCTCCCTTCCTGTTCACTCTTTATACTGCGGACTTCTCACACAACACAACACACTGCCATCTACAGAAGTTCTCTGATGACTCTGCGATCGTTGGCCTCATCTCCAATGGAGATGAGGCTGAGTACAGAGGGCTTATCCAGGACTTCGTGGACTGGTGCCATCGGAACTGCCTCCAGATCAACGCGAGGAAAACTAAGGAGCTGGTGGTGGACTGCCGCAGGCATGGGCAGCCCCTCACAGTACCAGTAAATATACAGGGAACAGACATCGAGATGGTGACATCCTATAAGTACCTGGGTATTCATCTGAACAATAAACTAGACTGGTCACACAATACTGATGCACTCTACAAGAAGGGACAGCGCAGGCTGTTCCTGCTGAGGAGACTCAGGTCTTTTGGTGTACAAGGGGCGCTGCTGAAGTCATTCTATGACACGGTGGTGGCATCAGCCATCACTTTTGGAGTGGTCTGCTGGGGCAGTGGCATTACTGCAGCCGATAGGAAGAGACTGAACAAACTGATTAAGAAAGCTAGCTCTGTCCTGGGGCAGCGCCTTGATCCGATGGAGGAGATAGGAGAGAGAAGGACGGTGGCTAAACTGTCATCTCTGCTGGAGTCCGAGTTCCACCCTATGCAGGACATACTGAATGCACTGAGGAGCTCATTTAGCAGCAGACTACATCATCCCAGGTGCACAACCGAGAGGTTTCGTAGGTCCTTCCTACCAACGGCTGTCAGACTGTACAACCTAAGCAGGGCTGCTCGCAGAGATAGCAAAAAAGACGTAACAAACTAATAGTTTTTTGAATGCAGAAGATGCAATAGACTTACACAGTGGTCCTCTCCGGCATACAACTAGGAGCATGCCGGTCGCTATGGAGGGTGAGAGTGTGTATGGGCACATAATCATACCATGCAGGATAGCTGGGTAGACGGTTATGCTGTTTCATTCCATCTAGCGGCAATGCTCTGCACTGTGTGTGTTTATATATTTGCATATTTGTTCCGTCTAGCTGCAATGCTCCGTACTGTGGGTGTTTATATATTTATATATCTACATGTTATTCCATCTAGCTACATTGCTCCGCACTGTGTGTGTTTATATACTTGCATATTTATTCCACCTAGCTGCAATGCTCCGTACTGTGGGTGTTTATATATTTACATATTTATTCCATCTAGCTACAATGCTCTGCACTGTGTGTTCATATATTCATATATTTATTCCATCCAGCTACAATGCTCTGCACTGTGTGTCTGTGTGTGTGTGTATATATATATATTTTATAGTAATACGTACATATGTTTATTAGCTGCTCTTGCTTGCTTGTTTTTTTTTTTTCTTGCCTTCTGATTGTTGCTCTGAGTGTTGCTATCCCTGTGCTGTTGCAATCCTGGAATTTCCCCGTTGTGGGACTAATAAAGGCTTATCTTATCTTATCTTATCTTATAAAAACAACTTTCACATTCTCAAAAACAGCTTGAACTTTTAAAATGTGGCCTGCAATTATCTCATCAATGTCATAAGAAAGTGGAATAAAATCTCGAGAAAATAAAATACCCACTCCACGATTGCTGCTATTTTTGTGACTGAGGATAACGTCCCCTTGAAATTCCCTCCTCCAGTCAGCAGCATACATGATGGTGGCATCAGTACATCCAAGGCACTTTCCATTTTGTCCATAAAAATTAGGCCACCTCAGCGGTTGAGGAGAATATGGCCCTATCAGACTCATGTCTGAGCCTGCCTCAGAATGTGGTTAAATTTCTGCTGAAGGTAGGAGCTGAAGATCTTCTAAAAGGGGCCTCTGCTGTTCCCAGCACACCCTCGAGATAGTTTTGGGTCTGTTGAGCCTCATCATCAGCATCATCCCTAGCAAAGTGTTCTAATTCCACCTGATCAGTTGATGGCTCTGCAACCTTTCTTCACTTGAGTGTCCAGAACATATGGTCTCTGGTTCACTGGAATGATGTTAAAATTCATCATAAACTGTCAACAAAAGGTATCTTGGTGTCAAATACTCTTCTGGCCATCCTTATTTTCAAACATGGTGTTTGCTTTGGACAAACTGTGGCTTACACAGAAGTCCCATAGCAAGACACTGCTGGAGTTTAGATCTTGCTCAGTTCTCCAAGTTTCACTATCCACGAGAGCATTTGGGTCCCACAGTAAGAAAATGGAGTTCCCAGAAAGAGAGCTTTCTAGCACTCCACCTAGAGACTTTCAGAAAGCCAGATGTTCTGAACTGTCATTTGGTGCATAGATACACACAAACATCAGGGCCTGTTCCCAGATTGAAAGGAGCAGGTGAACAACCCTATTGTTTACTGGGGAAAAAACAGACATATATGTAGCAAACTCTAGGAATAATCCACCCCTGTTTTCTGTCTCTCACCTTGGACAACTCCAGTAAAGAATAAAGTCCATTGGACTGACAGGACCTCTGCCTTTGACAGTCACTAGTTCCACATATCAATGTGTACAGATCCCCTGCAAGTGGCTGGCCCACAGGATTGATAGTTACAGCATTCTTGAGTAATATATGACCGCTCAAATTTGGCAATTAGCATTTGACTCTTTTCTTTAGCAAGAGCTGGCAGGACAGAATGCAGTATGCAAACATGAATTACTCAAACTCTATGCTTTGTTATAAATGTTATAATCAAAACTAGACAGATTACTGGCTGCTAGAGATTGCTCTTTGTAACAGGTTGAAGGGGCTGTGGGGCTCTAAACTGGGCAAAACAAAAAATAACATTAAAAAACTGAAAACTTTTTCTCTCTTCCATTTGTTTTCATTACCAGTATGGGGATGATACCTGATGCAACTTTGCCTTTAATGCTTTGTGATGCTTTGTGATCTCTTGTGATTTCTGTTCAGCTTGGTCTGCCTACTCACACTTGCAGCTGGATTAAGGACTTCCTAACAAACCGAACAGACTGTTAGACTCGGACCCCATTCCTCCTCTACAGTCATGCTTAACACAGGCTCGCCACAGGGCTGTGTGTTGAGCCCCACTTTGCATCCATTGTACACATTTCCCAGCAGCAGTATGTATTTTGAACAGATTTATGTAACACGTACAGACTGCTGATATTATTTTATGTTATTTTAGGTTATTTTGTGGCAATAACCCTGTGTGTATAAGCTGGTCTTATATATTTATCGATCAGTACGTTTTTATTATTGCTATGTACATATTGTATTCAACTTTTAGGTATTATTGTTTTAAGCATTATTTATTGTAATTATGAGAATGTTAAATGCATGAGTGAACTGTGAGTGTGGTAGTTTGTTTTTAGGGAGCAGTATCTCAATTTAGTTGCATTGTTTATTAGCAATGGAATGACAATAAAGGCACTTTGACTTTGACTCTGCTTGCTTTTTCTTGGTGTCTTCAGACAAAATAATGTCAATCATCACATACTATGTGGATGGAGACCACATTCACATTCCTTTTCGTTTCAAGCCGTATTACTTTTTAAGATAAGATAAGATAAGCCTTTATTAGTCCCACAGTGGGGAAATTCCAGGATTGCAACAGCACAGGGATAGCAACACTCACAGCAACAATCAAAAGGCAAGAGAAAAAAAAAGAAACAAGAGCAGCAAGTATACATATGTACATATAAACATAAATAAATATATATATATATATATAGAGAGAGAGAGAGAGAGAGTGCGGAGCATTGTAGCTAGATGGGAATAATATGTAGATATATAAAAACACAGTGTGGCGCATTGTAGCTAGATGTAATAAATATGTAAATATATAAACACACACAGTGCAGAGCATTGTTGCTAGATGGGATGAAACAGCACAACCGTCTACTTAGTTATCCTACATGGTATGATTATGTACCCATACATATTCTCACCCTCCATAGCGACCGGTACTTTCCTAGTTGTATGCTGGAGGGGACCATTGTATAAGTCTATTGTGTCTTTTGCATTCTACTAACTAACTAACTAACTAACCTGCACTTATATAGCGCTTTTCTAGTCACAAAGACCACTCAAAGCGCTTTCACTAATACTAACCCTCTACTCTAAGGGCCTATAGGAAACAGATATCTTGGGACAATTTAGAACAACCAATTAACCTAACATGCATGTCTTTGGATTGTGGGAGGAAACCGGAGCCCCCCGGAGTAAACCCATTCAATACGATTAGGTTGTCAGTAGGTTTTCTGCAGTGTTTGGTGATACAGTAGCTCACAAAAGTGAGTACACCACTCACAATTTTTAAATATTTTATTGTATTTTCATGGGACAACAATAAAGCACTACAATGGAGCACTACTTCCGGTTCCTGTAGGGTGAGGACGCACAAGTTGAGGCTCCCAGTTTCGTTTCTGTTTAAAACTGTCATATCCGGCTCTAGGGAGCCGGGCAATCAGAGCCAGGGACAAGCCAGTGAGTCGAGATGTTTTATTCTGGGTAAGGGATAAGGGATGAGGAGAGCACAGACACTCATACAGACGTACATTCTCAGGCTGCACAGCGCAGGGGTAGGTAGCTCGTACCGGACATGGGGGTAACAAGACGTGCATACTCACAGCGGGATACAAACACCGGAATGCTGCAAGGGGAGTTGAGGCTGACACCAGACGAAGGGGCTTCAGCCTAGCAGTGCTTATGTCGCAGCCCCGAATGATCGAAGCTGCTCCTCTTTATACTCATTAACAGTGCCCCAGCTGATGAGGATTAATTGGCCCCAGCTGTCCCGTGACACTGACAGCTGGGAACCAGCTGAGGCACTGCCCAATGAGAGGCAGGGATAAAAGGAGCATGGGCTGAGCGCCGAGCCGGCGTCTCACCCCATGGTGACAGAGCCTCCCCCTCACGGTCGGGCTCCCGAACGACCAGGAACATCCCAGCCCCCCCCCCCCCCCTCCCCACCTAGGGTGGGCAGAAGGGAGGTAGGACCGGAGGGGAAGATGCAAAGGGAAGGACAAAAAAAAAACAATAGACCAATGTAGGGCAGCGAAAAAACCCCCCAAATACAATACCCTACAACACAGGGAAAAGGATTAACCCAGAGCACAGTTAGGGAGAAAACTGAGTTAGGACACAGGTAGGGAAAATACCAAATATGACTACAGACAGCATACAAATAACGTATAGATCGGGGCAAAAAAAAGAAAACCAAAAACCCACCAAAAAGGTGGCAGGAATGAATAAAGCAATCACAGAGTATAGTTAAGGGGAACAAAACACACTACTCCATAATGCACCAACAAGACAAAGGTCAGGACAAAAAATGATGAAAAACGCTGTGCATGGATACTAAAGAAAACAAAACACACAGCACCGAATATATAAAAGATCACCTAAAGAAACAGAGGTGACAAGGACAAATGGGTAATAATGAAGTACGGTTAAGTGGGAATGAAACACATTACTTCAAACAATAACAAACACAGTCAATGTTAAAGTCGGGGCCAGGGAAGGCCCCCCACGAGGATAATAAGACAGAATGGGGTGATCACAGAGTATGGTTGAACAGGAAACCACACGCATACTCCATGATGCACCGACGAGGCCAAGGCTAAGGTAAGGATGAATGAAAACGCTGAGTAAAGATAAGAAAATGCAATACACAGCGCGATACATAAGGTGAGTCACCAAGAGGAAAAAAAGGTGACAGGGTAACAGGATAACAATACGATAAAAATGCTGAGTATGGTTAAAAAAAAACAACACACAGCACAAAAACATATATTCCCCTAATGGACAAAGAAACTACACCCGAGTGACTTCAATAATAATAAAAGAAGTAAAGGACACCCGAGGAGACGGCAGGCAGAGTCCAAAACGGCCGGAATTGTTCTGGTAATCTCCCCGCCCATTGTCCAGTTGGCAACCCGGGGAAGAGAAGTGTTCGGACGGCGAACTCTGGGCCCAGATCCCAGGAATCCAGTCCAACGGCTGCCGAACCAGGCCGCCCAAAGGCAAACACAGACCAGTGGGGGGAAACCAGATCGCCGAACCGAAAGTTTTGCGGGTCGGGTCGTCGACCCGCATCACTCAACCACCAGGACCGTTGAGACGGACGAAGGGTCAGAGCGGATCCCGGTGGAAGAGGCTCAGGGGAGAGCCGATGACGAGGGCGGCGGGCCTCAGGGAAACGGCCACCTCCTCACCGGACCTGGACAACACTGGGGCAGCACCCACGTCGGACCCCGATCGGGCCTCAGGCGAACCCACGTTGGACCCCGATTGGGTCTCGGGCGAACCCACGTTGGACACTGCACCAGAACCGACCTCCAACGTTGAACCCGGACCCTCCAGCACCACGAGGAACAGCAACTCCTCGCCGGTGACCCTGGAAGAAGGCTCAGAAGAGAAAACAGAACCAGGATCAGGATCACCGGCAGCGCCAGAACCCGGCGAGACGAGCTCAGACACAGCGGGCGGCTGCACCCTGCTCGTCTCCCCTGGAGATAGGCTGAAGTGCTCAAAGATAAAAAGAGAGAAAAGAAAGGAGAGCACTCGCCTGATCTCGGGTTCTGACGCCGTCCAGGACTGCGAAGATCCAGGATCCGTCGTCAGGAGGTCGTTGTCAGGCTCCCATCTAGCCGCGTCGGGCCCCGCAGCCAGCACGATGGTCAGCGCAGCTTGAGATCCCTCCAGCTCAGGTAACCCCGCCGACGACCCACTCGGCGTGAAGCCAGAAGAATCTCGTCCCGCTGGACCGAACCGCTCCTCCGTGGAGACCCAGGGACGCTCAGTCGTCAGCGTAGACTCCACGCAGCAGTCAGTCCCCCTCCTCCGTCCGCAATGTAGCAGCGGAACCACAGGCCCTCTCCATATCCCACCACGTTGACCCGGAGCCGGGGACCGCTCGGCGGAGAGAGACACAGAGGATGCGGGATTAGGAATACAGGTTACAGCAGGTGGGGAGAGTTCAGGGAGCTGCGAACCCTGAACTTCTCCTCCAGGGATGTGACAGAGCAAATCATTAAGCAGGTGTGAAAAAACAATGACTTGCCTGCCCCCTGGAGGTTGAGTATCGCCTGCTGTAGTGGATTCTGCTTCTTCCTCTCCCCGCCCGGCGATAACGGAGGACCCCCCGGGAATTCGTCTGAGGATCGCTCGCGTTGTCTCCAGCAGAGAGCTCACCAGGCCGGGATTCCAGGCACACACAGCGGTCAGGAAGCGCGTCGAGGAGGAGGGGGAAACAGCCGGGGTGAGCCAGCCCGAATGTCCAGGAATGACAGCGGGGAAACGAGGCTCAGGGGACGAGGCTGTAGAATCTCCACACTGACGAGGCGAAGGGATGACAGCTGCGTGGGAGGAACGGTCCTGACGATGACCCAGAACTGGATCCGGACGAGGTTCGTGCAGAGGTGACTCGGCGATGTGATGACGACTACTCCCAGGGGACGAAGCGAGGGGGAAACCCAGGATTCGCCGCTCCAGATCGGAGATCGAGACGAGGAAGGCGTCGAGCACGGGAAAGCTTCGTAGCCCTGAAGTCCTCACCATCAATCTCACTGCCGCCGCCACATGCCTGAAGGTGGTGACAGGGAACACAGTAGAGCTCGCGACAGCCACTCGACCCCGGACATAACTGCTGTCAGCTGCGGCTCCTTGAAGGGAATCCCGAGTGACGTGGCGCAGGTCGGGGGAAGTCCTCTGGTTGGCGCGAACTCCCGGACTGGAATGACGGCAGGAACGGGACTCCGAAGCGGGGAAAGACGTCGCCCACTTCGACTCCCTACCGGGATTTCCATCCACCCCGTGGAGCTTCTCTCGCTGTGTACCTGCAGCGTCTATCCTGGCACTGTCCTCCAGATGGTACAGAGAGTGAGGGTGACAGTCCAGGAGTTCCTCAGCACGGCCCGGATGCCAGCGTCTCGCGTTGGAGGCGTCGTGCAGGGTGAAGAACGTCCCGTCGACAGCCTCCGAGATGGACCTCAGCTCGTCGCCCTGGCGCCGGAAGTGACTCCTGGGAAACGGCATGCTAGCAGCGCTGACACCCGGACAGAAAGGTACATTTCCACGGCGACTCACGGCCGCCGGCAACTCTTCTGGCTGCGACATACTGTCATATCCGGCTCTAGGGAGCCGGGCAATCAGAGCCAGGGACAAGCCAGTGAGTCGAGATGTTTTATTCTGGGTAAGGGATAAGGGATGAGGAGAGCACAGACACTCATACAGACGTACATTCTCAGGCTGCACAGCGCAGGGGTAGGTAGCTCGTACCGGACATGGGGGTAACAAGACGTGCATACTCACAGCGGGATACAAACACCGGAATGCTGCAAGGGGAGTTGAGGCTGACACCAGACGAAGGGGCTTCAGCCTAGCAGTGCTTATGTCGCAGCCCCGAATGATCGAAGCTGCTCCTCTTTATACTCATTAACAGCGCCCCAGCTGATGAGGATTAATTGGCCCCAGCTGTCCCGTGACACTGACAGCTGGGAACCAGCTGAGGCACTGCCCAATGAGAGGCAGGGATAAAAGGAGCATGGGCTGAGCGCCGAGCCGGCGTCTCACCCCATGGTGACAAAAACGCAGTTAAACACAGTTTAGAGCTGGCGTTTTTGAGCTCTTCTTGTTACTACCGCTGGAGAATAAACCTGTTCGTGCCAAAAAAAGGAGTAATTGCCAAAAGTAGCTGGTGAAGCTATCGAGCCCCTCACCCTCAGGGAGAACAAAAGACAGAGAACCACAAGGGCCGCAGTGGAGAGAGAGGACAGTGTGGGAATTTACAGCGGCAGCGCACGGGACCGAATGACGCCGGGAGAGTGACCAGCTGGCAGCGACGCCGTAGTGCTGGATGAGAGGCGATAAAGCAGATAAGTAAAGGAACGTGCTCACTGTCTGTGTGTGTGTGGTGAATGTTTGTTAGCCACGGTGCGTTCACGGGAGGCTAAGTTGTGCTGCATTGTATGCTGTAGGTTTCCCCTGGACAACAGAAACCAAAGAGCCGCTCCTCTTCTCTCCACTTGTCACCTGCCTGCCATCTCTACTTGGGCACGGAGCATTCCCTCCTCGAGGCGTACAAGAGGGCCTTGGACGAGCCCGGATAGTTCGGTGCTTAACTTCCAGGCTAAGGAGGATGTCACTGACTGTTCCTGGCCGGATAGTCAGTGAAGGCATCACGCTCGATTGAAGACACTCAGAAGGTTTTCCTCTTGTAGCGCAGGAAGTGACTCTGGTTGAAAGAATTGTATTGCTTCTTTCCCTTATGTGCTTTTTCAGGATATTCATGCTATATATAATATTTATTGTGGGGTAGTCTCTTATCTTGGGCACTTTGGGAATGTATGTATGGTTTCTACGAGAGTGTATGACTTCAAAAAAGATGGCTGCCACCGGAGTGAGGAGTGGTCTGATGGGACACTTTCTGCCTATATACTTATTCTTATTACTGTCTTTGTGTCTCTGTAACTGCAACGAGAAGGATTTTCCGGCCAACTCAACTAAAGGTGAAGCTAAAAAGTTTTATTTATATGGATTTGGACATGGACATTTCACCCTGTACTCTATCTGGTCTGCAAAAGCACTGAGAAAAAGCTCCCAAAACAAGGCAAACATGATGGGTAAGCAAATATCACAATATGGCAGAGGCTATACACTTAAAGTACTGTTAGCACTGCTACTTCTGGCAGGGGATATTCACCTTAACCCTGGACCTGCCACTATTAAACAGCAGACCACTGGGTTAGCACAAACATCTGAGCTGGCGAATTGGTTGTTTCTATCTACGGCCCTTCATAGCGAGTCGGGTGAGTCGAATTGCACTGAACAGACTCACATGTCTGATCCTGCTGTAAACAGCTGCGCTACGTCCAAACTTTTGGAAACAGGAGCGGTTAAACAAATTACAAATGAGGCGAGATCCGAAAACCGTGCTGTTCAAAAGCAAAAACAACATCTATTTTTCCAAACTGTTAATCATGCACGAGTTCTTTGGGACGCAAAGGCTAAACCAAAGGGGATCCTCGGCGGACATCTAAACATACGAAGCATAATCCCCAAAAGAGATGAGATTTCGGTGTTGCTGTCTGACTCAAATCTGGACTATCTTTGTCTCTCAGAAAGCTGGCTACACAGTAACATTGACACCAATATGATCGATATTGTGGGCTATCAGTGTTTTAGAAAAGACAGGCAGCCAGGGAGGGGAGGAGGTGTTTTAATTTATATCAAAGAGAAATTTAAATGTCAATTGGTTGATTTGAATACCTCACTTGAATGTTTAGCAGTTAATGTATGTCTCTCACCGGTAATGAATTTCAACATCGCAGTATTGTACAACCCACCCTCACACAATTCTTCTTTTTATAATGAATTAAGTGATCTGGTTAAACAACTTGAGAGGAGCAGAGAAACCATATTTTATGGTGATTTCAATATCAACTGGTCTGATAATAAGGAAAAACAGAAACTGAAAAGCCTCATGACTAAATTTAATTACAAACAAATGATCAAAGGACCCACCAGGATAACCAAACAATCGAGAACACTTATTGACATGGTATTCGCTAATAAACCAGAACGAATAACCAGAACCTATAATCTTGTAACTGGTCTCTCAGATCATAACATGGTTCTTGCTGTCAGAAAACTCACTAAAAAGCGACTACAGTATTTTGGAGGAGTCGATATTGACAAACCAAATTTTATTATTCCCAAATCAAAAAATGAGGAGTTTGAACATTACTTAGAGAATCAAAATTGGGAGCAGCTCATGTCAATAAACGAAGTAGATGATTGTTGTAACTTTATAACTGCAACAATTACTAAGTCCATAGAAAAATTTACAAAGCAAATTAAAAGTAGACAACAGAAGATTAACCTACCATGGTTAAATAATGAAATAAGAAAACTTATGAAGAGGCGAGACTCTGCATTGAAAACATCATTAACCTCTAAACTGCAAAATGATCATCTTGTGTACAAAAGTTTAAGAAATAAAGTGGTACAAGAGCTGCGAAAATCAAAAGTATCTTATTACAATAAACTGATAGATCATGCAAAGGGTAACAACAGTTCCCTATGGAGGCATTTAAATAACTTAACTAATAAAAAAAAATGTTCAGAAGGGGGTAAAGGAACTTAGAATCAATGGCAAGACCATCAGTGACAAGGCTACATTGGCAAATGAATTTAATTCATATTTTGTGGGCTCTGTGGAAGACTTGACAAAAAACTTTGTGCCGCCAAATGTGCTCAACAACACAAATTCAATACTTCCAACAGATTCTTTTCACATCGATGAGGTAAATGAGGAGTTAATTGCTGGTATTGTTAAAACACTGTCAAACTCAAAAACTAATGATATCTACAACATGAGCACCTCCTTTCTCAAAACGCACAGCAAAATATTAATCAAACCACTGACTCATCTCATTAATCTCTCCATTAGGTCTAGTACATTTCCATCTGGCTGGAAAAAAGCTGTCGTCATACCAGTTCATAAATCAGGCAGTAAAGACGATATATGCAATTACCGCCCAATCTCTATTTTACCAGTCCTGTCTAAGATTCTTGAAAAAGTTGTAGCTACACAGATGATAGACTACTTACAAGACAGTCAACTTCTTCATCCACATCAATTTGGTTTTAGACCAGGATACTCAACAGAAACAGCAAATTGTTGCCTTATTGAAAATGTCAAACAGTCCTTGGACAGGGGTAATGTGGTAGGAGCTGTTTTTCTAGATCTCAAAAAGGCTTTTGATACTGTAAACCACAGTTTGCTTTTATCCAAAATGGTATCTTTTAACTTCTCCCCAGATACATTAGACTGGTTTGCATCTTATCTCCAGAATAGAGAACGGTGTGTAAAAGTTCACCAGGATAAATCCTCACTTTTAAATAACCGTATGGGTATCCCACAAGGGTCCATTCTTGGTCATTTACTTTTCAGCATTTTTATTAATGACTTGCCGCTACATTGCTCTGCTGCAACATGCCAACTTTATGCAGATGATGCAGTTATTTACACAGCTGCCAAGACTCCAGCACAGGCTGCAGATGTACTGTCTACAAATATGGTTGATGTCCAAGAGTGGCTCCTCCAGAACCATCTATTGCTGAACCTTCAGAAAACAGTTTCAATGTGCTTTTCAATCAAAAAACATAACCTGCAATGTTTTAAAGTTAATATACATGATCATGACATCGGTTTAGTTACAGAATTCAAATACCTTGGCGTTGTACTAGATCCTCAACTCAAATGTAATCTTCATATAAAGAAAATTTCAAAAACAGTTAAAAAAAATCTGAACTGCTTTAAATTAATTAGATATTACATACCTTACGAACCTGCTGTACTGTATATGCATTCTATGGTTTTTTCTCATATATCATACTGTTTGACAGTCTGGGCTCAAGCAGCCCCTTCCACAATAAGACATATAGGTTCATTATATAATCAAACCCTAAAAATCTTGGACAAAAAGCCCATTAGGTGGCATCACTGTAATATTTTAAAAATATACAACCTATTGAGTTTTGAGAGTTTCATTGGCCTCTGTTTACTGAAATTAACTTTCAAATGTTTCCATAAATCAGCACCTGAGCCACTTGCTGGTTTCATCCAAAGACAGGACAGCAGCAGAGCCACCAGGAGTTCTGCTAACAATAACTGTAAAATATTCCACCGCAGAACCACATTTGGACAAACAGCTTTCTCTATAAAGGGCAGTCACATCTGGAACACAATGCCAAATGAAATTAAAATAATAACAGACTTTAAAACATTCACTAAAAAGGTTAAAAACTGGCTGAAAAATAAACAAGAATGTACCCATGTATGAAATGATTGTCTGCAGGGTGAGAGTGAATGAAGGGAAGGATATGCATGTGCATTTCACCACATGCACAACACCATATGCACACACACTCCTCCACTTTCATTCAATAAAAGATCATTATTGTTGTTGAGCCTGTGTCTGCTTCTGGGTGTTTCTGAAATCAAGTCAGACACCATCTGAACCAAAGAAGTTTATGTTGGTCTCATCAGACCACAGGAAATGGTTCCAGTAATCCATGTCTTTTGTCTGCTTATCTTCAGCAAACTGTTTGTGGGCTTTCTTGTGCATCATCTTTAAAAAGGGTTTCCTTCTGGGACGACAGCCATGCAGACCAATTTGATGCAGTGTGCGGTGTATGGTCTGAGCACCGACAGGCTGACTCCCCCACCCCTTCAACCTCTGCAGCAATGCTCGCAGCACTCATATGTCGATTTTTAAAAGACAACCTCTGGATATGATGCTAAGCACATGCACTCGACTTCTTTGGTCGACCATGGCAAGGCCTGCTCTGAGTGAAACTTGTCCTGTTAAACCGCTGTATGGTCTTGGCCACCATGCTGCAGCTCAGTTTCAGGGTGTTGGCAATTTCTTATAGCCTAGGCCATCTTTATGTAGAGCAACAGTTCTTTTTTTTTTTTTTAGATCCTCAGAGAGTTCTTTGCCATGAGATGCCACGTTGAACTTCCAGTGACCAGTATGAGAGAGTGTGAGAGCGATAACACCACATTTAACACACCTGCTCCCCATTCACACCTGAGACCTTGTAACACTAATGAGTCACATAACACCGGGGAGGGAAAATGACTAATTGTGCACAATTTGGACATTTTCACTTAAAGGTGTACTCACTTTTGTTACCAGTGGTTTACACATTAATGGCTGTGTGTTGAGTTATTTTGAGGGGACAGCAAATTTACGCTGTTAAGCAAGCTGTACACTGACTACATTGTATCAAAGTGTCATGGTTTGGGACCTTGGGGAAGTCAGGTTATTTAGCACCTCAGACAGAGACAGGGAATAAGCATGGGAGAACAATGCCCAGGAAGGACAGAGGGGGTTGAATGCAGTGTAGTGTAAATATCATGCTGTGTGAGGTGAAGTGCCATGAAACTTGTGAAGTGTGACTTGGGATAGAGAGAGGAGAGCTTGCTGTAACCATTCAGTCCATTCTGTGCTTGTGAGATGTGAGTGTGTAATAAATCGTCTGTCATGAATCTGCCTCTTCATTTACACACTCCACACTGGTGACCCAAGATGTATTATGGAAACGAGGCAAGAACCCCGGAGCTGGCCCGGTCGGGAAGCCCCAGCGACGCAGCAGCCATTCCACAGACAGCCCGGACTGGAACCCCCAGCAACGCGTGTGTGGTTTCAGTCAAGCTACCGGATTTCTGGCAGCACAACCTGCGCTCTTGGTTCCACCACACCAAGGCCCAGTTCGCCCTCCAGGGAGTAATGGCAGACGACACCAAGTTCTACCATGTGGTAGCAGCGCTGGACTCCCGCAAAGCCCAGCAGGTAGTGAACCTGCTCGATCAGCCACCAGCCCGCAACAAATACAAGGCGCTCAAGGCTGCGCTCACCCGGCGTTACATGCTCTCGGAATGTGAGAGAGCGGAGAGGCTCCTGGCGCGGACCGAGTTAGGAGATGGATCAGCCGTCGACCTGATGGAGAAGTTGCTGGCGTTAATGGGCACGAACCACGGGCACTTTCTGTTTGCCCACCTTTTCCTCCGGAACCTTCCAACAGAAGAGAGAGCGGTTCTGGCCAATTCGCCGTTGCTGGCCGTGCGTGACTACCGTGCGCTAGCCCAGGAGGAAGACAGGATCATCCTCACAACCAGGGCAATCACAGTCAACGCGGCGGCGGCGGAGCCCAGCGAGACGACCAGAGGAGGCGAGGAGCCACCGATGGTAGCAGCAGCGGGGGCCAAGGAGCACCAGAGAGACACGCTCTGTTTCTACCACCGCCACTTCGGAGAGAACGCACGCAGATGTGCGCCACCGTGCCAATTCAAGCGCTCGGGAAAATGCCAAGGCCGGCAGTCAGCAGCAGCTGCGACCCTCGGTGAAGAGAACAAGCTGCTCTACATGACGGACGCGCGCTCGGGGAGGCATTTCCTCGTGGACACCGGAGCCCAGAGGAGCATCATCCTGCCAACCTACGCTGACCGGCTGGCAGGACCTAGCGGCCCCAGGATGTTGGCAGCAAACGGCTCGGAAATTAAGACCTTTGGTGAGAGGACACTGATCTTATCTCTACACGGCCGTACATACGAGTGGACTTTTGTCGTAGCAACACTGAATTACCATATCCTGGAGGCTGATTTTCTGTGTGCACATGGTTTACTGGTTGATGTTGCTAACAGGTGCCTGGTTAATGCACTGTCCTTTGACTCTCTCCCCTGTATAGCTCGAGCGACCCAACCAACAGCACAAGCCAACGTCACAGCTCCAGGCGGTAAGTTCCACGCACTGCTCACTCAGTTCCCAGCACTCACGGTCCCCACGTTTTCGGCGGCCATCGCTAAACACGGGGTGGAGCACTTTATCACCACCACCGGGCCACCCGTTTTCGCAAGACCTCGGCGCTTGGACGCAGCTAAACTGGCCATAGCGCGCGAGGAGTTCGCCAACCTGGAAAGGTTGGCCATCATCAGGCGTTCGAACAGCCCATGGGCATCCCCGCTACACATGGTCCCTAAGGCTGAGGGATCGTGGTGACCGTGCGGTGATTTCCTCAGATTGAACAACTCCACAGCACACGACCGCTACCCGATTCCCCACATACAGGATTTTTCCGTTCACCTCGCCGGAGCACGCATTTTTTCCAAAATAGACCTGGTCCGCGGTTACCACCAAGTCCCAGTGCGTGCTGAGGACGTACCCAAAACAGCGTAATAACTCCGTTCGGTTTATTCGAGTTCCTGTGCATGCCATTCGGGTTAAAAGGCGCAGAACAGACGTTCCAGCGCATGATAGATGCAGTGCTGCGTGATCTCCCGTTTGTGTTCGTCTACTTGGACAAAATCCTGGTAGCCAGTACGTCCGAAGATGAACACAAAACCCACCTCAGGATGGTTTTCCGGAGGTTGGAGGATCACGGGTTGATAATCAACCCGGCGAAATGCCAGTTTGGCGTGACGGAGATTGATTTTTTGGGGCACCGCGTCTCTCCTGAAGGAGCAATCCCATTGCCCGACAAAGTGTGCGCCGTGGCAGATTTTCCCCGGCCTCAGACGATCAGGGCACTGCAGGAATTTTTGGGGATGGTGAACTTTTATAACCGTTTCCTTCCCCGCGTGGCGCTGCTCATGCAACCATTGTACGCCGCGCTCAAGAGACAGAAACCCGCGGATGGAGTCGAATGGACCGCGAGACCGGGCGTTCTCGGAGGTTAAAGCAGCCCTGGCAAATGCCGCACTGCTGGCACATCCGGACCCGACGGCCCGGATAGCGCTCACCACCGATGCTTCAGACGTGGCCATAGGGGCTGTCGTGGAGCAGCGCATCGCCGGGCCTTGGCAGCCGCTCGCCTTTTTCAGCAGAACTTTGCGTGACAGCGAACGTAAATACAGCGCGTTCGACAGAAAGTTGCTGGCTCTCCATCTGGCCATACGTCACTTCCAGTTCTGGCTGGAAGGGCGCAGCTTCACTGCGTTTGTAGACCACAAGCCACTAACGTTCGCGATGGCCAAGGTTTCAGAACCGTGGTCAGGCCGGCAGCAGAGACAGCTGGCCACGATCTCAGAGTTTACTACCGATATTCAGCATGTGTCAGGTAAACTGAATGTGGTGGTGGACTGCCTCTCGCGCGCCATGGTGGCCACGGTCTACATGGGGATAGATTACGCAGCCATGGCCGCGGAGCAGATTAGCGATGCAGACGTGCGCGCGCTCCAGTCTGGACCAACAGGGTTAAGGCTGGAGAGCAGGGTGCTGCAAGATGGCACCCCCCCCCCCCCCCAATCTGCGATGTCTACATGGGATGCCTGCGTCCGGTGGTCCCGGTCGCGTGGCGCCGCCGCGTGTTTGAGTCGGTTCACACTCTGGCGCACCCAGGAGTGCGCGCGTCAGTCAAAATGGTGGGAGAGAAGTTTGTGTGGCCCAGGAGTGCGCGTGTCAGTCAAAATGGTGGGAGAGAAGTTTGTGTGGCCGAGTCTATGCAAACAAGTAAAAGAGTGGGCTGCAGCCTGCGTGGCATGCCAACGAGCCAAGGTACACAGGCACATGAAGGCTCCTTTGGATCCGTTTCCGGTACCGGCTAAAAGGTTCGACCATGTGCACGTGGACCTCGTGGGCCCCCTCCCGCCATCACAGGGGTGCACGCACTTCCTGACCGTGGTGGACTGCACCACGTGCTGGCCAGAAGCATTGCCGCTGGCGACAACCACGTCCGCGGACGTAGCACGCGCTTTTTTAACAGCATAGGTGGCGCGTTTTGGAGTCCCGTCAGACATTACGTCCGACAGGGGCCCTCAATTTGTTTCCAAACTCTGATCCGCAATGGCCCGCTGCCTGGGTGTTACAATTCTTCGCACAACCGCATACAACCCACAGGCCAATGGGTTATGCTAGCGTTTTCATAGATCACTGAAAGCAGCACTCAGGGCTTCACTGACGGATGCAAGTTGAGTAGACAGGTTGCCATGGGTTTTATTGGGGTTGCGCTCTGTGCCAAAAGAGGATTTGGAAGCTTCCCCAGCAGAGCTCGTTTTTGCGCAGCCCCTACGGCTGCCTGGGGAATTTCTACCAGATAATCCCGTGCCGGGCAGCTGCCCGTCTCAGCTTTTGCAGCGTAGCGCAAACACAGGCACGCTGCCGGGCCCTGCCCACCACAGTTTTCCGCGTGCCTTCGTGCCTAAAACTTTGAAGAATGCCCAGTTCGTGTTCATCAGACACGACGCCCACCACCCCCCCATTGCGCCCACCCTATGATGGACCGTTCAGAGTGTTGGAAACAGGGGATAAGCATTTTGTGCTAGACTTGGGGGGTAGACGGGAGAAAATTGGCATAGACAGACTCAAACCCGCCTTTGTAGTGGCAGATGAGCAAGTGCTGTTGGCTGGGGCCCCTTGGCGTGGAAGACCCCCACGGAGAACTCCCCAGGGAAACTATTCACCAGAGCAACCACACGGGCAGAACGAAGTCCCCCACCACCACCACCACCATGGCTCACCAGCAGTCAGACCGCCACGGAGGCGGTAAACCCCAGTTACAGCAGATATGGGAGGAGACTGAAGCCAAAAGCGAGTGTGGACTAATGTCTGTCTTAGATGCTGGGGGGGGGGGGACCTTGGGGAAGTCAGGTTATTTAGCACCTCAGACAGAGACAGGGACTAAGCATGGAAGAACAATGCACAGGAAGGACAGCGGGGGTTGAATGCAGTGTAGTGTAAATAACATGCTGTGTGAGGTGAAGTGCCATGAAACTTGTGAAGTGTGACTTGGGATAGAGAGAGGAGAGCTTGCTGTAACCATTCAGTCCATTCTGTGCTTGTGAGATGTGTGTAATAAATAGTCTGTCATGAATCTGCCTCTTCATTTACACACTCCACAATATCTTCAGTGTTGTCTCATGAAAAGATATAATAAAATATTTACAAAAATATGAGGGGTGTACTCACTTTTGTGAGATACTGTAAGAGCACACTGTTTCTGGGTTGCGGACGTGCATGGCCATGCACGCAACTCTGTGGACACGTCTTAAAGGGGCAGTACATGAAAAGCACAATTTCAATATATAGAGGGATTGCACGTGACATCAGTGGTCATGTACCACATTGTTTTTCTGCCATTTTGGACAGCAAACAGCATAGACCCTGTGTTCAGAATAATAATAATTCCACTAGCACCTACTCAGCTCGACTCAGTACAGTGTTGTTTGTTATCCATTACAACTGAATACCACCTTAAGTGAGTGAGATCTTTACAGCAAGGCGGCCCAACACTCCTACGACATCATTTATATGTGGCAAGCAAAACACAAGATGGATATTGGGGCGAGCCTGCTGCTTGCTGGCTTTTTGTCAGAGTAAAAGCAAAAAAGGAGAGCCAGAGAAGGCTACAGGCGGTGAGACGAAACACTCTGGAAAAGTACTGGAGAGTTTAGGAAGCCATGGGGCAGCGGAAGACGTGAGGATACGAACTTGATCACATATGAAGGTAAGCTAATGATTGCTAATACTAGTTAGCACTAATAAGTCATCTGTACTACATTGTAATCATGGAAAGTTATCACTATTAGGTACTAAAATATGTATGTTGTGTGTGTGTGTGTTTCAGATGGCTCACTTGTGGCAAAATTATTACTTCAAACCGTCTTTCTGGTCATTCAACCGAGCCTCTCAGTGATGGGATGTCACCCCAGCTTCACAAGCCGCAGTGATTGCAGAGCTTTAGAATGTCTGTAGAAACATTTAGTTTCCTGTGCAACAAATTGCTCTGATCTGTGTGAAAATCACAGAGAGACTTTTGAGACATCTCGGGATGTATGACCGATGGTACTTCCAGCACCACACGAGTAGGCTGCCTTTTTGCAACAGCAGATCAATTTCTTCCTATTTCTATTTACTATCTGGCTCTCTTGCTAATCTTTCTGATCCAGAAACACCTTTATTCCATCCAGACACGTAGATCGCCCAAATGTCTCCTGAGCCAGCGGACGGAGCCACTGTTTCTTGCAGGAGGCAGTACAGTAGAGACCAGCTGTTAGCGCTTAACCGGCCCACGATGCTAACGCAAAAACTTGACATACCGGGAGAAATAAGATGGAAACGGCGTGGATGTCAAGCTGGAGTAAGACGGCGGGCGAGGAATATAAGGTACAGAACCGTCCTCCCATATGTTATTATGGGGAATGTTCGATCGTTACTCAATAAGACTGATGAGCTAGCGACTATCTCCCACTACGAGAGCGTGTACAGAGAGAGTAGCTTGATGGTGTTTACCGAGACATGGCTAACAGAACTAGCAACAGATGCTAACATCAAACTGGAGGGTTTCCATGCAATACGGGCAGACCGGACACCAGACAGTGGGAAGGCAAGAGGCAGGGGGGTGATAATGTATGTCAATAATAACTGGTGCAGACTGGGACATATCACAGATAAGGAACAGCACTGCAGCAAAGACATCGAGTTGCTAGCTGCTAGCATGCGGCTTACCTATCTCCCGAGGGAATACTCACACGTGATATTTATGCAAATCCGACGGCGAACGCTGGGACAGCGTGTGACGTCATCCACTCAGTAACTGACAGGCTGCTGACAGAACACCCAGATGTTTTTCTCCTCATCTCAGGTGATTTCAACCATATTTCACTGTCCCCCATTCTACCCACGCTCACCCAGTATGTCACATGCTACACTAGAGACAATAAAACACTGGACTTATTCTATGCAAATACTAAGGAGGCGTGCACCTCATCACCACTCCCCCCACTCGGGAGATCGGATCACAACTTGGTTCATCTCCTGCCGGTGTACAAACCCCTAGTGCACAGACAACCTCTGGTCATGCGCACAGTAAAGTTATGGTCTGAGGAGGCAATGGACGCTATAAAGGACTGTCTTGAAACCACTGCCTGGGAGCAGCTCTGCGATCCACATGGTGAGGACATCGATGGCCTCACTCACACCATCACGGACTACATCAACTGGGCTGCACGGTGGCGCAGTGGTTAGCACTGCGGCAGCACAGTTTACCCTAGGCCGGGGGATTGCAGAGATCGTGGGCTCGATCCCTGCCCCCGGCCAACAGTGATCTGTGTGAAGTTTGCATGTTCTCCTCGTGTTGCGTGGGTTTACTCCGGGATTTCTCCGGTTTCCTCCCACATGCCAAAAACATGCAGGTTAGGGATAAGGGGCGCTTGTGCACGCAGCAACCGGCAGCTTGTGGCTTGTCACCAGACTGCAAAACAAATCTACCTATGGGTACAAAATAAGTACAAAAAAACCCAAAAAACTTCTATGTGGACAACACCGTACCCACAAAACAAACCCTGGATCAACCCTGAGATAAAAACACTTCTGAGAGAGAAGAAGAGGATCTTCAGGTCGGGGAACAGGGAGATGCTGAAGTCCGTACAGAGAGAGCTGAGGAGGAAGATCAGCGAAGGCAAGGACAGCTTCAGGAAGAAGATGGAGGACAAGCTGCAACAGAGCGACATCGGTGGGGTCTGGAGAAACCTTAAAACCATCTCTGGGTTCCAGAATACCTCCCCCCAGGCCACGGGGGGCAGGGAGTGGGCGAACAATCTGAACCTGTATTTTAATAGGTTTGACCAACCGCCCTCCCCCCGACTACACAACAACCACTGCGGCCTCTAAAGTCATTGAGACCTGCTGTCCACACCGCACTCCACCAACACCCCCCCACACACACACACACTCCTAGCACACAGCACCCCAACCTGACCCTCACTAACACCCAGGTGAGGACGGAGCTGAGGAAGATCAAGGCGAGGAAGGCCTCGGGACCGGACGGCATCAGCACGAAGCTCCTCAAGTACTGTGCAGACCAGCTGTGTGGGATTATGGAGCACATCTTCAACCTGAGCCTGAAGCTGGGGAGGGTACCACAGTTGTGGAAAACATCTGGTGTGGTACCTGTACCAAAGACTTCCCACCCCAAAGATCTGAACAGCTACAGACCAGTGGCCCTGACGTCTCACATGATGAAGACCCTGGAGAGACTGCTCCTTGCTCACCTCCACCCCCTGGTGGGACCAGCAATGGATCCACTCCAGTTCGCCTACCAGCATGGCATTGGGGTGGAGGATGCAGTGATCTTCCTCCTTCACCGTTCTCTGTCCCACCTGAAGAAGCCTGGGAATGCGGTGAGGATCATGTTCTTTGACTTCTCCAGTGCTTTCAACCCATCCAATCGATGATCCTGAAGGACAAGCTGCTGTGCGCAGTGGTGGACCAGCACCTGTCATCATGGATCCTGGACTACCTCACTAACCGGCCACAGTTTGTGAGAACCCGAGATTGTGTGTCTGACATGATCATCGGTAGCACGGGGGCCCCCAGGGAACAGTTTTGGCTCCCTTCCTGTTCACCCTTTATACTGCGGACTTCTCACACAACACAACACGCCGCCATCTACAGAAGTTCTCTGACGACTATGCGGTCGTTGGCCTCATCTCCAATGGAGATGAAGCTGAGTACAGAGGACTTATCCAGGACTTCGTGGACTGGTGCCATCGAAACTGCCTCCAGATCAACGCAAGGAAAACTAAGGAGCTGGTGGTGGACTGCCGCAGGCAAGGACAACCCCTCACAGCACCAGTAAACATACAGGGAACAGACATTGAGATGGTGACATCCTAAAAGTACCTGGGTGTTCATCTGAACAATAAACTAGACTGGTCACACAATACCGACGCACTCTACAACAAGGGACAGCACAGGCTGTTCCTACTGAGGAGGCTCAGGTCTTTTGTTGTATAAGGGGCGCTGCTGAAGACATTCTACAACACGGTGGTGGCATCAGCCACCACTTTTGGAGTGGTCTGCTGGGGCAACAGCATTACAGCAGCCGATAGGAAGAGACTGAACAAACTGATCAAGAAAGCTAGCTCTGTCCTGGGGCACCACCTTGACCCAGTGGAGGAGATAGGAGAGAGAAGGATGGTGGCTAAACTGTCATCTCTGCTAGAGTCCAAGTCCCACCCTATGCAGGACATACTGAACTCACTGAGGAGCTCATTTAGCAGTAGACTACATCATCCTAGGTGTGCAACCAAGAGGTTTCGCACGTCCTTCCTACCTACGGCTGTCAGACTGTATAACCTAAGCAGGGCTGCTCACAGAGATAGCAAAAAAACGTGACGACCTAATAGTATTAAATGCAAAAGACGCAACAGACTTACACAAATGGTCCCCTCCAGTATACAACTAGGACAATATCAGTCTCTACGGAGGGTGACAATATGTATGGGTACATATTCATACTATGTAGGATAACTAAGTAGACTGTTATGCTGTTTATTCCATCTTACTACAATGCTCCACACTTTGTATATATATTTATACAGTATATTTACAGTATGTGTACGTATGTATATTCACTGCTCTTATTTTTATTTTTCTTATCTTTCTTATCTTATCTTTTTTTTTTTTTTTTGCTGGTCATTAACATTTGTTTGTTCTCTCCCATAGATTGAGTCCCCATCGTGCTGTTTGCTCTCTACATGTCTGTTCTTTTCATCTTCTCTGTCCCCTCACCCCCCAGCCAGTCGCAGCAGATGACTGCCCCTCCCTGAGCCTGGTTCTGCTGGAGGTTTCTTCCTGTTAAAAGGAAGTTTTTCCTCTCCACCGTCGCCAAGTGCTTGCTCACAGGGGATCACCTGATTGCTGGGGTCTTTCTGCAACTGTGGGGGTTCCCCCCTACAGTTGATAGTGCTATGAGATGACTGTTGTTGTGAAATGGCGCTATATAAATAAAGTTGAATTGAATTGAATTGAATTATCTTCTTAATTATTGCTCTGAGTGTTGCTATCCCTGTGCTGTTGCAATCCTGGAATTTCCCCATTGTGGATCTAATAAAGGCTTATCTTATCTTATCTTATCTTATGTACCTGCTCCAGCCGGTGGTGTTGTGGCAAAAATTGATTGTCAGGTGCCATATTATAGTTATGGGGTTATATTAACAGTAAAATATATATTTCAGCAGGTAAACAGTACTGAGTTAGGTATAATAAAATATATTTAACAATTATGATGGATTTTTAACCCAAAACAAACTTCATCTAGGATTAAAAACAATTAAAATAATGCAGTCACACATGGAAAATACAGTTACATGGAAAATACATGAATTTACTGGATATATACATGTAGATTCTGTATAAGATTCAGTTTTTTTTTAACTTCACCTTTCCAGAATGTTGGCATCCAAAACTCAGAACACAATGTTATACATCTTAGACATCTCAGCAGATGTTTCAGCAGAATGTCTCAGCAGAATTTTCTTGTGAAGCAAAGTCCATTCAAAGATTTGGGGGAGAGTTGCAAGGAGTGGACTGCAGCTTGGGTCAGAGATTCAAGAGTCCCCACACACTGTCATGATCCTGAGCACGGAAAGGGCCGTGCTCATCCGCCAGTTTGAGATAAGTCCTTTTCTGTTTGTTTGCTTCTTTGTTTATGTGTAGTTATTATGGTCTGATGTATTTTGGTGTCTGAGCTGTTATTTTGTTTTTGTCTCCTGTTGAATCTGTGGCAGGTGTGATGTCGAAACTTGTAGACAAGGATGAGGCCAGGAGTGCAGCTGAACACTGCTTTATTAAACAAGCTGGGCTCTCTGTACACTCGACTGCACATACAGCCGCCTGGCAGAGGAAAAGTGGAAGAGGCCACCCCTCTTCCAGCAGCCCCTCTATACCAGCAGCCCCTCTTATACCATCGGAGATGGCAAAACTGGAAACTGGGCCCACCATCCCATACCACACAAATAAGAGCTCCAATAAGAACAGTAAACAAATACATAATGGTGGGGTCTTCATGCATTGCTGTATTTGGTCTCTGTTTATTTAGGAGTTGTCTGTATTCTTAGGCTTTGTCTTTATAGTCCTGTCTATTTATTGTGAATCATTTTGTATTTATGGTATTATTTGCATCTTTTGGGGTTGTGTTATCTTATTCTTGTATCATTATTTAGTTTCCAGTCTGTGCTTTTATATTGATAGCGGCCCATGCAGCTTCCGGCTGTCAAACCCTGTTTCGCAGGCTGTACAGCTGTCACTGATTATGTTACTTCCTCTCTCATGTATCCACAGCTGTCATTCATTGATCATTTTCCCATTCACCTATTTAAGGACACGACAGGAAGACAGCCTGGGCAGTTGGTGGGAGTGGCTGGCAAGAGGAAAGGGCTCAGAAAGTAAACAAACCAAAATATGTACACAGAACAGCCAACATAATGATAACAGACAGAAAAATACTCAAAACTATAAAGGGACTCTGAGAATTGGCTCAGACACATGACTGTTCCCCTCTAGTGCTCCATTCATCATTCCCTTGTATGTAAGTGTAGTGTTTGTGTAGTGGTCATCTGCCTGCTCTTGAAAAGGGCGATTTATGACACACACAGACGAATCCAGGACATAGGCTACAACTATCGCATTCCTTCTGTGAAGCCACTCCTGAACCCCAGATGGCGTCAGAAGCATCTTACCTGGGCTAAGGAGAAAACAGATTGGACTGTTGCTTGGTGGTCCAAAGTCCTCCATTCAGATGACAGTAAATTTTGCATTTCATTTGGAGGTCCCAAAGTCTGGAGGAGGAGTGGAGAGCCACAAAATCCAAGCTGCTTGAGGTCCAGTGTGAAGTTTACACAGTCAGTCATGATTTGAGGAGTCATGTCATCTGCTGGTGTTGGTCTACTGTATTTTATCAAGTCTAAAGTCAGCGCAGCCATTTACCAGGAAATTTTAGAGCACTTCATGCTTCCCTCTGCTGACAAGCCTAATGTAGATGTTGTTTTCATTTTCCAGCAGGACTTGGCACCTGCCCACACTGCCAAAAGTACCAAAACCTGGTATCACTGACCATGGTATCACTGAGCTTTATTGGCCAGCAAACTCTCCTGACCTAAACTGCATAGAGAAACTATGGAGTATTGTCAAGAGGAAGATGAGAGACACCAGACCCAACAACGCAGATGAGCTGAAGGCCACTGTCAAAGCAACCTGGGCTTCCATAACACCTCTGCAGTAACACAGGTATCACCTTCATGCTGCACCACACTGATGCAGTAATTTATGCAAAAGGAGCCCCGACCAAGTATTGCATGTGTACATGGACATACTTTTCAGTCTGCCAACATTTCTATTAAAAATCCATTTTTTAAAATTAATTTTCTGTAATCTAATTCTTTGAGAAATTAAAATTTGGGTTTTCATGAGCTGTAAGCCATAATCATCAAAATTAAAATAAATAAACAATTAAAATCACTCTGTGTGTAATGAATCTACATGAGTTTAATAAGTTTCATTTTTTTTTTTTAAATTGAATTACTGAAATAAATCAACTTTTCAATGACATTCTAATTTACTGAGATACAACTGTAGAAATGGCTTTGTGAGCATTCACATGCTAAGGTTTTGTGTGAATATACTTGATAAAAATGTACCTCTTTTAGAAAAAAATAACTATTGACAACTTCATGTTGCTGCATGCGCCCGCAGCGACCGGCAGCTGGTGAAAAAGTCTGTCGTCTGTGTGTCTGTTTTTATGCACTTTAATGTGTTTTTAACGAAATTCTCTGTGCCGTTTCTGTCCTGGAATGTTTGTGGACTGTATGGCGAAGAGCTCCCTGGTTCCATCAATATGGATTTCCTCCCCATTTTTGCACTGCTGATTCTTTCACACTGGGTCTGTGTCTCTGAGGTGAGCGCGATCGTGATCATGCTGGGCAGAATACATTATTCCAGGGACATGTTGCTGCATTTCAACACGGATAATGCAGCGTCTGTGATTGAGTCTAAGCTGCAACTGCCGGACTTTATTTTGAGAGACGTTCATGGACACAGCAGTGAAAAGAGAGACAAGAGAAGGAGGCGCGGAAAGCGTGAACACGTGAAATTACGCCTGAGGAAACGTCAGTTTGGTAACATTCCTCTTCCTTCTATGATTTTGGGGAACGTACAATCTCTGAGGAACAAGGTGGATGAAATTCAAGGGAATGTACGCTACCAGAAGGACTTTAAGAACTGCTGTGTCATGGCTTACACCGAGACTTGGCTTACTGCGCATGACCGGGATGTGGACCTGTGGATTGACGGCTTTGGAGCCCCACTGCGCTCAGATCGGCAGGAAGAGGTAACGGGAAAATGTCAGGGGGGCGGCGTATGTTTATATATTAATAAGCAGTACTGCACATCTGTCATGGTCAGAGAGCGCATCTGTACACCCGATGTGGAGCTTCTGTCCGTATCACTACGCCCCTTTTATTTGCCTCGAGAGTTCCCCCAATTTTTCATCACAACTGTGTACATACACCCGAGGGCAGACGTTGACTCCGCCTCCAGCACCGTCTTTGATGTGGTGCAGCGGCTGCAGTCAATTTCTCCAGAGGTGCCAAACTTTATTCTTGGGGATTTTAACCATGTTTCTTTAAAGAAAACACTTAAAAACTTTTATCAGTATGTCTCCTGCCCAACCAGGCGAAAAAAGACATTGGACCTGTGCTATGAATCCATAGAGAGGGCCTATAAATCACTCCCCTTTCCTCCTTTAGGATCCTCAGATCACAACTGTGTACATTTGCTTCCCACGTATAAAACTGCTCTCAGAAGAGGCAAGGTGGAGACCAGAGACATAGATGTGTGGACAGAGGATTCAGTGCACTGCCTCCAGGAATTTTGTAACTGTACAGACTGGGAGATATTCACACTGTCCTGCGGGGATGATTTGGACTCTTTGGTGGACGTCACATGCTCATACATGGCTTTCTGTAAAAATACAATCGTTCCACGTAAACGTGTCAAAATATATCCCAACAACAAGCCATGGGTTACAAAATCAGTTAAATCCTGCTTACAGAGGAAAGCACTTGCCTTTAAACAGGGGTCTGTTTCTGAGCTACAGGTTGCCACAAAAGAGCTGAAGTCCGAAATTTTAAGAGCAAAACAGAATTATAAATCAGAATTGGAAAGCAAGATGGCAACAAAGAAGCTTGGTTCAGCCTGGGCCAGTATGAAAACTATTGTAGGCCTTCAGAGCACAGAGCACAGTAATCATGTGTTTTTAGATAGTTTTAACTCAGACACAGAGCTGGCTAATGCTCTTAATTGTTTTTATGGTCATTTTGATTCCTTTGATTTTAGCACTGAAACCCAAGATTTGAAACAGAAACTCAAAGACAATCAGCACTTTAATATTGAGGTACAGGATATTAAAAGGGAGTTCTGCGCTGCGCTGTAAAAGTGAACAAAAGTCAGGGCCCTGATAATATATGTGGGCGCTTGGTAAAGTCCTGTGCACATGAACTGAGTCCTGTATTTCATTACATTTTCAATAAGTCCTTACAGACACAACATGTGCCTAAGATCTAGAAAGAAGCCGGGGTTGTTCCCGTTCCAAAATTCAGCTGTCCTAAAATGGTAAACAACTTTAGACCATTTGCTTTGACTTCAATTTTAAGGAAAATTTTTGAAAAACTGGTCAGATGTGAGGTCCTAAAGCAGACTGAACATGCATTGGATCCTCTGCAGTTTGCCTATAGGCCTCACAGAGGAGTGGAGGATGCCACTGTCACTCTGTTTAACATGCTTTTTAAACATCTGGATTTTAATGGGACACACGCCAGGCTTTTATTTGTGGACTTTTCCTCCGCCTTTAATACAATCCAACCTCATATTTTAGTTGAAAGGCTCCTGCAACAATTTGATTTGAGCAAAAATCTGGTGGGTTGGATTCTGGATTTCTTAACCAACAGGATGCAGAGAGTAAGGGTCAATGGTACATTGTCTGACCTAAAGTGCTCTTCTACTGGCTCTCCTCAGAGGTGTGTGTTGTCACCACTACTCTTCATCCTGTACACAAACATGTGTCGGAGCAGACATGACAACAGACACATTATAAAGTATGCTGATGATTCAATTATTGTCAGTCTCCTCCAGGATGGTGAGAGTGGCCACGGCCCAGTAGTTGATGATTTTGTTCACTGGTGTGAGGATTCCTACCTGCAGCTGAATATGACAAAAACTAAAGACATGATTATTGACTTTAGGAGGAAAACTCCCAGGCACAAAGTCACCGTACTAAAAGGCCAGACCACCGAATGTGTACAATCCTACAAATATCTTGGGACGATTATTGATGGTAATTTAAACTTTGAAGAGAACTGTGAAAGGGCGTGCAAAAAGGGTCAGCAACATTTGCATTGCTTGAGGAAACTTGCACGCTTCCAAATTGACTGAACCATAATGACAATGTTTTATCGGGCTTTTATTGAATCGGTTTTATCCTTTTCTTTAGTGTCATGGTTTGGTCAGATAAAACTGAAACAGAGGAAATCCTTGAATCAGGTAGTTAGATGGTCCAGTCGTTTGCTTGGTGAGCCACAGCTGAGCCTGACATCCCTGTACACCAGACAAGTACAGAGGATTGCTACCTCCATTTTAAATGATGACTCCCACCCTTTGCACTGCAACTTTCAGCTTCTTCCCTCAAGATGGAGGTTTGCGGTCCCAAAAAGTAAAACCCAGCGCTACAAAAACAGCTTTGTCCCTGCTGCTGTCAAAGAGTTGAACAAGCTGTAAAAATATATTGTACATAATTTAGGTACCTATTTATTAACTCCATTTTATATTTACTTACTTTTGTAGGATTTTATTTGGGTTCTAAATATTTTATTGGGTTTTAGACCTTTGAGTTTTTAACCTCTTTGACTAGTTTTTAACTTTTTAATATGACCCTTCTCTCTTACCTCTGGTTTTTCTCTCATCTCTTTGTCTTTATACCCTGATTGATGGAGCCTTGAGTATTTTTATCATGTCTATAGTCAGCTTCATGTGTGCCTGTGTTTGTGTCTATGTTGAATGTAATTGTGGTTTGTAAATATGGATGTCACCTGACTGCAAAACAAATCTACCTACGGGTACAAATAAAGTAACCTGAACCTGAACCTGAACCTGAACCTTCAGTTTATTTGGACACCATCTATTAACAGTTACATCTAAGAGTATTGATTATAGTTGAACTTTAAATGCTGTATAATCTGCCACTTACCACGTAATAACTTATGACTCCTTGCATTCATGCTGGGTTTTTTTTTCACTTTTCTCTATAAATAGTTCAAAATAGAATAAAAGGTGCTCCTGTTGTATTGCTGCTCCTAATTTTTATGACATTAAAAGCAACATTATTTTATCACCTTCACAAGGAAATGACTACGTAGAGGCATTAATGGTAAGGTTATGTTAGACTAATAATAAAGATGGACATAGTGACTGTGATACCTAACCTGTTGGTTTTAAATGTGGCCATTTGAAGGATTTGTTTGAGTCCTAACATTAACATTTGAGTTAACACTAACATGGCAGCACGGTGCTGCTATGTTAGTCTTAAGGTCCCCAGGTCCCCAGGCTGGCAGGTTGGGGACCTTTCTGTGTGGAGTTTGCATGTTCTCCCTGTGCTGCGTGGGGTTATTCTGGGGCCTCTGGTTTCTTGCCACAATCCAAAGACATGCATGTTAGGTTAATTGGTCATTCTAAATTGTCCCTAGGTATCTGTCTCCTATAGGCCCTTAGAGTAGAGGGTTCATACTAGTGGAGTGGTCTCTGAGACTAGAAAAAGCGGTGTATAAGTACAGATCCTTATTTTGATTTTACTGATAAAAGAGTGTTTGTTTGGCAAGTTTCACTCATTAATCCAGCTGTTAACATACATAGTAATATCCACGTTACCTGTTGGCAACCCTGGCAAAAAATAAAAAGGTAAGAAGAAAAAAAAATTGGTGATGTAGCTTCATCTTTCACAGTGCAAAAGTGAGACTTTTGCAATCAAATAATCAAATAAAAAGTATTCACAGACAGTTATTTTCCAGGGAAACTTGACATGCAAATACTTGTGGATGGCAGTTACTGTAGCTGTGTATTAATTCAAAAAGATAGTTAACATTTGTCACGATCTGAGCACGGGGGATTCTACCATGCTCAGTGTCATTGCCTTTTTCCATATTTCTATAGTTGTTGTATTTTTGAGTGCTAGTTTCTGTTATTTTATCCTTGGTTGGTTTTCACATACAGTATCTTGTATTGTTTCTTAGTGTGACTTATTTTCCTGTTTACATTCTTTGTAGTTTTGTTATTTACATATTTGGGTTTTCTTGTATTTTTCCTTCAGTCTTTATTTGTCACCATTCTAGTTATTGCATTATACTTGTATTTTGCCAGTTCCTGCTCTCTCTCTCTCGATTTGGGTGAATGTTTCTCTTTTGGTTTGTTTATTTACGGGCCAAAGTATAAAGTGGCAAAGAAGTCTGTGCACACTTTGATGAACTTCCTATCTGGTACTGCTAAACTTGCCATCTGGCTGACAAGGAAAAATCGGACTACTAACACTGGCAATGTGGATCCTGTGTTTGTTTTCAAGGCCTTGTTAAAAGTCAGACTCCAGGTGGAGTACTCTTACTATAAAATGGTGGACAATTTGGAGGTATTCACCAATAGATGGACTGTAGGGAATATTTTGTGTTCTGTGGGAGAGGGGGGATGAGTTATGTTTGCACTTTTTAAATGTGAGACACTTGGTGGAATGATATTGGTGATTTTTGAATTGTGCAATAAAAGGATTTTTTAAAACTCAAAAACTCTCTCTCTTTTGGGTGGAGGATGGCGACCTTGGAAAAGCCACCTCCATCCATCCACCAGGGGGTGCAGATCGTTCCCCCGGACAGCACTGTTACTGTGGAGGAGGTGCTTCTGGCTGTGGCCGAGCAGGTGGGCCATGATGCGATCTGCTTTGCGTCCCGAATGAATAGAACTGTAGTTGCCTTTCTGGCTGCTGAAGAGGGTGTCCACACGCTGGTTGCAAGCGGTGTTGTTATCGGGGAAACGTATGTACAGGTGTCCCCCTTATCTGTCCCATCAATGCGTATCACTGTCTCAGGTGTTCCACCTTTCATCACTGACGAGCAGTTGGCGACGGAGCTCCGCAGATTTGGGAAGTTTGCGGGCCCGTTTAGAACTCTGACTTTGGGATGCAAGGAGACCAAGTTAACCCATGTGAAATCACTCAGGCGACAGGTGTTCATGTTTTTGGACTCGCCAACTGCGACTCTGGAAGTGTCCTTCCGGGTCAAAAACGGGGACGGCTCCTATATGGTGTATGCGAGCTCAGGACAGATGAAGTGTTTTAAATGTGGAGACGTGGACCATAAACGGTTCGCTTGTCCGCACAGGCAGCGGGCGGGGAGCTCTGATGGAGCCACAGCTGGTGCCGGCGGTGCGCCCTCCGCTCACACTGCTGCTGCGGACGGCGCGGCGGGGCCTTCCGCCGCAGCTGAGGCTGCCGACGCGGCCTCCGCTCCTGCTGCTACTACGGATGACGTTGCGGGACCTTCCGCCGGTCCTGCTCCGGAGCCTGCCGCTGTGTCTGTGGACAGCCCAGCTGTGGCGCCCGCAGCCCAGCTTACGGCTGGGAGCGTCGCTGGTGATGGCGCCCAAACTGTCACTGATGGTGCGTCAGAATCTCGCTGTGTGACATCAGCGGCTGTGCATCCGGAGGCTGCTACCGTTTCAGAGCAGGAGACGGAGCAGCGACAGTCAGCTGCTGTGGGTGGCGTCCAGGAAAATGTGGCCCATGATGAAACCACTGGCCCAAAAGAACCAAACAGTCAGCTGAGTTGTGCAGACGAGGAAATGGAATCTGATCCCGACACTGTGTCTGATACTGAGTCTATTGAGGCAAAATGCAGTACAAACATGAGTTTGTATTCACTGGAAGAATTAAATGCTTTTCTGGATGAAACCTATAACAAGGCCATTAAAGTCACTGACTACTTCAGTGACACTGATAAATTCATTAAGTCTGTTAATGTGCTAAGAAGCCAGGGTGGTCTTGACCTCCTGGATGAAAGGAAACATTTTCGCCTCAAGAAACACCTCACAGCCCTGCGTAAAGCAGCAAGGGGAACAGGCGTTAAGCGCCCCCGACAGGAGGAATAAATGGCGGTCGTTCCTCTGCCTGTTTTACACATTTTTGGGATATTGTTCGATCAGACTTTTATATGACGATTGTAATTGACTGTAATTGACTATCACGGAACTGGATCTTTACCGGTCTCCTGCCGGTGCGCAGCAAGGACTTGGCCTGGCTTGAAAACGGGAGGCCTGTGGCTCTTCTTTGCACCCACTACAAGGACACGGTTTACTCGCCTGCAGGGCATGGATGCCCTAACGTTTTCTTTCTACAATCTGGATGAGCCTGCTGCAAAGATGACTTGCTTGAAAATCTCGCATGGTCTAAGGACTACAATCCATCTGAGATGAAGAAAATGTCTCTGGGACGTACAACGGAACTGGCTGCGGGCGCACAGCACTATCTCTGCTGCCGGAGGAAGGGGACTTGTCCTTGCTTAACAACTGGAGGCCTGTGGCTCGTCTTTGCACGGACTACAAGGAAGACTCGGACTACTGCCACTGGCAATGTGGACTGGGTGGACTGCAAGGAATACTTTGTGTTGTGTCGGAGAGGGGGATGACTTATGTTTGCACTTTTCCAATGTGAGACACTTGGTGGAATGATATTGGTTCTCTTACATTTTCTTGAATTGTGCAATAAAGGCATTATTTAAAACTCAACTCTCTCTCTCTCTCTCTCTCTCTCTCTCTCTCTCTGAGTGGGTGTGGTCGTGAGTGCGAGCTGAGAGCGTGTGACAGCGTGAGTGAATTATTTCAAACTTTTCTCTATCTTTTGGTGTTTAAGGTGTTTTTTTGTTAAATAATCTAATTTTTGTTGTCTTCTGTAGCTGGGGTGGGGTAGGCGTTTTGGGAGGGGGGTTTCTGCTGCCAGCTCTGCTGGTCAGCATGGTTTTGGAGCGAGGCTCCGGTTTTGAGCAGCTGACACGCCGGCATGCTGTCAAACTGACACCGGCTGTCAGCTGCTCGGTGGAGGAATGTAGTCTGGCTGTGGGGGAGCTGGTCGGTTATGAAAGCATTAGATCAGCTTCTAGAATGAATAGTGCCGTGGTGATTTTCCTGGATAGTATTGAAAATGTTAACCAGGTAGTGGAGAGCGGGGTTGTGATTAAAGACACACTGGTTCCTGTTCTGTCTCTGGTGAATCCCGCGAAGAGAATTACCATCTCAAATGTCCCACCATTTTTAAAGAATGAGCTGTTGGAGAAGTAGCTGTCGAGACACGGGCAGCTTTTGTCCCCCATTAAGCACATCCCTCTCGGTTGTAAGTCCCCGCGTTTAAAGCATGTTATGTCTTTTAGGCGGCAGGTGCTCATGATTTTAAAGAATAGCAAGGAAAGCCTCAACCTCGTATTTAAATACTGGATTGACGGCTTTGATTACACCATCCACGTCACCTCCGATAATATGAAGTGTTTCGGCTGCGGAATGGAGGGACACTTGATTCGATCATGCCCTCAGGGAGTGGGGGGTGATCACTCGGGGGAGGCCGCTAGTGTGGCCTCGGGGCCGTCTGGCGGCGGAGCGGCTTTGCCGCCCTCCGCAGCTGGCCTGTCGATCATAAATGAAACAGCAGCGAAAGTTAAAGCACATCGCAGGGCTGCTGCACAGACCAACATTGTGGACAAGGGTGAGATTACCGAGAGGGATCACGCTGAGGATCAGACAGATGAGCCAAATGAGGCCCAGGTAGATGGTGGGACTAGAAAGATGAATATAAAAGCACAGCACAGGGTGAGCGAAAGACAGGAAGAAACAGCTACCAGGGTGGCTGAGTCAGTGTTGGAGGACGAGGATGACATCGAATTAGATGAAGAGTTATGCAAAATCTCAATCAAGCGGAAGAATTTGGAAACCAAACAGCAGAGGAGCAAAGTAAAAAGGGTTGTCAAAGACAGTTCTGAGGTTTCTCTATCTCACCCAGATTCTTATGCTGGGTCTGAGATAGAGAGTGATGGTGAAAGCAGTGATGATGTGGCCAGTGGAGGCGGTTACCCCTTCACAAAAATACTGAAGTTTTTGCAGGACACTAAGGGGTCCAGAATGGTTAAAGTTGAAAGTTTCTTCCCTGATCTAAAACGTTTTGTTGACTCTGCTCGGGCCTACATGAAAAATAGGGGAGAGCGTGAGCAGGAAAGTTTTACTGATCAGGAGGTCTACAGACTAAAAAAGCTTGTGCTAAAAGTTAAGAACCAAATTGCCCAGGATGATTAGTCTTTTATCGCTCATTCTTTCTTTTCTTTTTTTGTATTGGTTTTACCCTTTTATATGCAAGTGCAGTTTTAATTTTGGCACACTCAACATCAATGGGGCAAGAGAAATGTCCAAGCGAGCGAGTGTTTTTACTCTTGCAGAATGCAAGAAAATTAATGTTCTGTTTGTTCAGGAGACTCATAGTTCTGAGGACAATGCTGCTGACTGGAGGAGGGAATTTTGGGGTGAAATTATTCTTAGTCATAAAAGCAGCAACAGTGGTGAAGTGGGTATTTTATTTTCTCGAGATTTTATTCCACTTTCTTATGACATTGATGAGATAATTGCAGGTCACATTTTAAAAGTTCGAGCTGTTTTTGAGAATGTGAAAGTTGTTTTTATAAATGTGTATGCTCCAACCGTAGGCACAGAAAGATTGGCCTTTTTAAATATTTTAGATGACACGATCAAAAATTGCAGTAATGATGACTTTTTATTTGTGGGAGGTGATTTTAATTGTACAGAAAATCCTCTTATGGATAGGAATCATCCAGAGCCACATGCTGCATCCAAAAGAGTTTTAAAAGGTCTCATAGAAGCTCATGATCTGTGTGATGTGTGGAGAAATTTTCATGGCAAGGCTAGACAATACACATGGAGCCATAGAAAGGACAACATTCTGTCCTTAGCTAGACTGGATAGGGTTTACAGTTTTAAGCACCATTTTAGCATTTTTAAAAGTGCTTTTATAGTCCCTGTTGGCTTCACAGATCATTCCCTGGTTCAGTGTTGTGTTTTTATCAAGAATATAAAGTGCAGTAGTGCATACTGGCATTTTAACACGTCACTTTTATCGGATAACAGTTTTAAAACTGCTTTTATGTTTTTTTGGAGTAATTTTAAATTAACAAAATCAAATTTTAGTTCTTTGCAGCAGTGGTGGGATGTAGGGAAGAGCCAAATAAAGAATCTGTGCCTACAGTATACTCGCAATGTCTCTGGAGACTTGGCCAGGTCTGTCAGGGACCTGGAGAGAGAAGTAGTGGAGCTGCAGTCTTTGGCAGGCTCCACAGGAGAAAGAGGACATTTTGAGGCCCTCAATGGCAAAAAGTCTGTTTTAACTGACCTACTGGGTGTGGCTGCCAGGGGCGCTGTGGTACGCAGTAGGTTCCAGAACATCGCACTAATGGACGCTCCATCTCATTTTTTCTTTGGTCTGGAGAGGAAGAATGGTCAGAGGAGGATGATCCACTCTCTTAGCTCTGAGGACGGGCGGCCGATCCATGAGTCTGCGGAGATCCGTCGCTTTGCAGTTGCTTTCTACAAGGATCTCTTTAAGAAAGAATTTGTTGAGAATCCACATGCACTGAGTCATTTTTTGACGGACTTGCCAAAGGTGATGGCTAGCGTGAATGCGGAGCTGGAGAGCGGGATCACTTTGCAAGAACTGGCAGTGGCTGTCCAGTCTCTTCAGTGTGGAAAAGCCCCAGGGATAGATGGCCTACCAGCGGAGTTCTACAAGGCGTTCTGGTCTGAGATCTGTGAGGACTTGCTGGAAGTACTGTCTGACAGTCTGCGGAAGGGTCACCTGCCCCTAAGTTGTAGGAGAGCAGTCCTCACCCTCCTTCCAAAAAAAGGCGACTTGAAAGACATTAAGAACTGGCGTCTGGTGGCCCTCCTCTGTACTGACTACAAAATTCTCTCCAAAGTGTTGGCTACCAGACTGAGGAAGACGATGGAGCAGGTCATACATGTAGACCAGACCTACTGTGTACCTGGTAGGTTGGTTACAGACAACATTTTTTTAATTCGTGATGTTTTGGACCTCTCCAGCTCATTGGTCAAAGAACTTGGTCTTATTTCAATAGTCCAAGAAAAGGCGTTTGACCGAGTTGAACATCCATACCTTTGGCAGACATTAGAGGCCTTTGGTTTCAGCTCAGGGTTCATCGCCATGATCCAGGCTTTGTATAGAGATATTGAGAGTATTCTTAAGATTAATGGTGGTTTGAGTGCTCCTTTCAAAGTTGAGAGGGGTGTCCTACAGGGCTGCCCCCTCTCAGGTATGCTGTACTCTCTTGCCATTGAGCCCCTCCTTTGTAAACTAAGGCAAGGCCTCACTGGTTTTAAAGTCCCCAACTCTGACTCTGTTTTTAAAGTGTCTGCCTATGCTGATGACGTTGTTGTTTTTACAAGAAATCAAAATGATGTAGACTACCTTTTAAGAACTGTCAATCTTTTTGGTGAATGCTCCTCAGCGAGAGTGAATTGGGGTAAGAGTGAAGCTGTTGTGGTGGGGGGGAGACCACAAAAAATTGCTCTACCTGGTGGCCTCTCGTGGACACAAGGTGGTTTTAAATATCTTGGTGTGTTCTTAGGTAATCAGACTTTTACTGGGAAAAATTGGGAGTGTTTTTTAGAAAAAGTTGAAGGAAGACTGAAAAAATGGAAATGGATTCTGCCAAACTTGTCCTTCAGAGGTCGTGTTTTAATTATCAACAATTTGATTGCTTCGATGCTGTGGCATCGACTGTCTTGTCTGGACCCTCCACCCAATTTGCTGGCCAGAGTGCAGTCTATAGTCATGGACTTTTTCTGGGACCGTCTTCACTGGGTTCCACAGAGCATCCTGTTTTTACCGAGGGAAAAAGGTGGTCAAGGGCTCATCCATCTGGCCAGCAGGGGGGCTGTCTTCCGCCTGCAGTTCATTCAGCGACTGCTGAGTGGCCCCCTGGACCTTGTGTGGAGACCTATTGCCAGGGCTGTCCTGGCTCGCTGTGGAGGGCTTGGACTAGAGGAGTCGCTGTTTTTAATGGACTTAAGGAGCCAAAAACTCCCAGAACTTCCCCAGTTTTACCAAAGTGCTTTCAAAATCTGGGGACTTTTTAAAAAGAACTCTCCCCAGGCTTCCTTGTCACCTTTCTGGCTTTTAAAGGAACCACTTGTGTTCGGGACCCGTTTTGATGTGGGCAATGCTTTAGGACCTTCTGTTTTAAAAAAGTTCATTTCTGCAAAGGTCACAACGCTGGGACACTTGGTAAATTTATGTGGTCCTAACTTGGACAATGCTGTTGCCCTGTGCTCTGCTCTTGGCATTTCTTCAGTCAGAACTATAGTGAATTTGCTGAAAGATTGGAGAGACTGCCTGTCTGCAGAAGAACACTCTGCTATTGTTTTACACTGCAAAAACTCTGTGCGAACTTCTGATGATCCTTTTCCTTTTAGAGTTTTATCTCCTGATTTTAAAGATGGCACTGGTGTGTTTTTAAACTCTGAACACATTAACATTTGTAACTCTCCGGGTAAAAAAATGTATGGACTCTTGGTGAAAGTTTTAAATGTAAATAAGTTAAAAGGTCGAGCTGATACACCATGGAGGAAACACTTGGGCTTGGGTTCAGAGGTGAGGCCTGCCTGGAGAGCACTCTATAAACCACCATTAACTAAGAAGGTTGGAGACCTACAATGGCGAGTTTTACATGGTGCTGTGGCTGTAAATGCTTTTATCTCCATTTTAAATCCAAATGTTGTTGAGGTTTGTCCTTTTTGTCCTCAGAAAGAGACTGTGATTCATTGTTTTCTGGACTGTAACAGATTGCATTTGTTGTTTGTTTTTTTGGGGAAACTGTTTTATCTGTTTGGAGAAGTCTTTTCCCTGCAGATTTTTATCTTGGGTTTTCCATATAGGCAGAGAACTAAGAAAAAGAGTGAACTTTTAAATTTCATCCTGGGTCAGGCTAAAATGGCTATTTATGTTAGTAGAAAAAAGAAAAATTGAACAAATACTGGATTGTAATGTAAAAGACATGCTGGTTGGCATGATTAAGGCTCGAATAATGATTGATTACAATTACTATCATCTGATGCAGAATGTTGAAACCTTTGAGGCTATGTGGTGCTTTAAGCACATCCTGTGTTGTGTTAAGGAGGGGAAAATTACCTATGGTATAATCCTGATGTAAGAAGCAAGTTTTTTGTTTTAGTTTTCGTGGTTTGATTACTTGTGTCTTTGATTTCTTGTCAGTGAGACATTTTTCTTTTCCATTGCTTCTTTTAGTTGTTTTAGTTGTTGTGTTTTTCTGTTGAATTTGTGACAATAAAGGTGTGTTGAAAAATCAAAATCTCTCTCTCTCTCTCTCTCTCTCTCTCTCTCACAGCCCTGCGTAAACCAGCAGGGAGAACAGGGTTCAAGTGCGCCTGACAGGAGGAATAAATGGCGGTCGTTCCTCTGCCTGTTTTACACATTTTTGGGATATTGTTTGATCAGACTTTTATATGACGTTTCTAATTGACTGTAATTGACTGTCACGGAACTGGATCTTTACCTGCACGGCATGGATGCCCCACCGTTTTCTTTCTGCACTCTGGACGAGCCTGCTGCACAGATGACTTGCTTGAAAATCCTGCATGGTCTAAGGACTCCAATCCATCTGAGATGAGGAAACTGTCTCTGGGATGTGCAACGGAACTGATTGCGGCCGAGCAGCGCTATCTCTGCTGCCGGAGGAAGGGGACTTGGCCTTGCTTAAGAACTGGGGGCCTCTGTCTTTGCACGGACTACGAGGAGGACTCGCACTACTGCCACTGCCAATGTGGAATAGGTGGACTGCAAGGAATACTCTGTGTTGTGTGTGGGGGGGGGGGACTTATGTTTGCACTTTTTCCAATGTGAGACACTTGGTGGAATGATGTTGGTGTGCTCACATTTTTTTTGAATTGTACAATAAAGGCTTTTTTTAAAAGTCAAAGTCACTCTCTCTCTCTCTCTCTCTCTCTCTGAGTGGGCGTGGTCGTGAGTGCGAGCTGAGAGCGTGTGACAGCGTGAGTGAATTATCTCAAATTTTTCTCTATCTTTTTGTGTTTAAGGTGTTTTTTTGTTAAATAATCTTAATTTTTGTTGTTTTCTGTAGCTGGGGTGGGGTAGGCGTTTTGGGAGGGGGGTTTCTGCTGCCAGCTCTGCTGGTCGGCATGGTTTTGGAGCGAGGCTCCGGGTTTGAGAAGCTGACACGCCGGCATGCTGTCAAACTGACTCCAGCTGTCAGCTGCTCAGTGGAGGAATGTAGTCTGGCTGTGGGGGAGCTGGTCGGTTATGAAAGCGTTAGATCAGCTTCTAGAAGGAATAGTGCCGTAGTGATCTTCCTGGATAGTATTGAAAAAGTTAACCAGGTAGTGGAGAGCGGGGTTGTGATTAAAGACACACTGGTTCCTGTTCTGTCTCTGGTAAATCCCGCGAAGAGAATTACGATCTCAAATGTCCCACCATTTTTAAAGAATGAGCTGTTGGAGAAGGAGCTGTCGAGACACGGGCAGCTTTTGTCCCCGATTAAGCACATCCCTCTCGGTTGTAAGTCCCCGCGTTTAAAGCATGTCATGTCTTTTAGGCGACAGGTGCTCATGATTTTAAAGAATAGCGAGGAAAGCCTCAACCTCGTATTTAAATACCGGATTGACGGCTTTGATTACACCATCCATGTCACCTCTGATAATATGAAGTGTTTCGGCTGCGGAATGGAGGGACACTTGATTCGATCATGCCCTCAGGGGGTGGGGGGTGATCACTCGGGGGAGGCCGCTAGTGCGGCCTTGGGGCCGTCTGGCGGCGGAGCGGCTTTGCCGCTCTCCGAGGCTGACGGCGCTACTGCGCCGTCGGGCGCTTCGGCCAAGGCCGCAGGGCCGTCTGGTGGCGGGGCTTCGGCCGAGGCCGCGAGGTCGTCTGGCGGCGGGGCGGCTTCGCCGCCCTCCGCAGCCGGCCTGTTGATCATAAATGAAACAGCAGCAAAAGTTAAAGCACATCGCAGGGCTGCTGCACAGACCAACATTGTGGACAAGGGTGAGATTACCGAGAGGGAACATGCTGAGGGTCAGACAGATGAGCCAAATGAGGCCCAGGTAGATGGTGGGACTAGAAAAATGAATATAAAAGCACAGCACAGGGTGAGCGAAAGACAGGAAGAGACAGCTACCAGGGTGGCTGAGTCAGTGTTGGAGGATGAGGATAACATTGAAATAGATGAAGAATTATGTAAAATCTCAATCAAGCGAACAAATTTGGAAACCAAAGAGCAGAGGATCAAAGTAAAAAGGGTTGTCAAAGACAGTTCTGAGGTTTCTCTATCTTAGCCAGATTCTTATGCTGGGTCTGAGATAGAGAGTGATGGTGAAAGCAGTGATGATGTGGTCAGTGGAGGCGGTTACCCCTTCACAAAAATACAGAAGTTTTTGCAGGACACTAAGGGATCCAGAATGGTTAAAGTTGAAAGCTTCTTCCCCGATCTAAAACGTTTTGTTGACTCTGTTCGGGCCTACATGAAAAATAGGGGAGAGCTTGAGCAGGAAAGTTTTACTGATCAGGAGGTCTACAGACTAAAAAAGCATGTGCTAAAAGTTAAGAACCAAATTGCCCAGGATGATTAGTCTTTTATCGCTCATTCTTTCTTTTCTGTTTTTGTATTGGCTTTACCCTTTTATATGCATGTGCAGTTTTAATTTTGGCACACTCAACATCAATGGAGCAAGAGAAATGTCCAAGCGAGCGAGTGTTTTTACTCTTGCAGAATGCAAGAAAATTAATGTTCTGTTTGTTCAGGAGACTCATAGTTCTGAGGACAATGCTGCTGACTGGAGGAGGGAATTTCGAGGTGAAATTATTCTTTGTCATAAAAGCAGCAGCAGTGGTGGAGTGGATATTTTATTTTCTTGAGATTTTATTCCACTTTCTTATGACATTGATGAGATAATTGCAGGCCACATTTTAAAAGTTCGAGCTGTTTTTGAGAATGTGAAAGTTGTTTTTATAAATGTGTATGCTCCAACCGTAGGCACAGAAAGATTGGCCTTTTTAAATATTTTAGATGACACGATCAAAAATTGCAGTAATGATGACTTTTTATTTGTGGGAGGTGATTTTATTTGTACAGAAAATCCTCTTATGGATAGGAATCACCCAGAGCCACATGCTGCATCCAAGAGAGTTTTAAAAGGTCTCATAGAAGCTCATGATCTGTGTGATGTGTGGAGAAATTTTCATGGCAAGGCTAGACAGTACACATGGAGCCATAGAAAGGACAATATTCTGTCCTTAGCTAGACTGGATAGGGTTTACAGTTTTAAGCACCATTTTAGCATTTTTAAAAGTGCTTTTATAGTCCCTGTTGGCTTCACAGATCATTCCCTGGTTCAGTGTTGTGTTTTTATCAAGAATATAAAGTGCAGTAGTGCATACTGGCATTTTAACACGTCACTTTTATCGGATAACAGTTTTAAAACTGCTTTTATGTTTTTTTGGAGTAATTTTAAATTAACAAAATCAAATTTTAGTTCTTTGCAGCAGTGGTGGGATGTAGGGAAGAGCCAAATAAAGAATCTGTTCCTACAGTATACTCGCAATGTCTCTGGAGACTTGGCCAGGTCTGTCAGGGACCTGGAGAGAGAAGTAGTGGAGCTGCAGTCTTTGGCAGGCTCCACAGGAGAAAGAAGACATTTTGAGGCCCTCAATGGCAAAAAGTCTGTTTTAACTGACCTACTGGGTGTGGCTGCCAGGGGCGCTGTGGTACGCAGTAGGTTCCAGAACATCGCACTAATGGACGCTCCATCTCATTTTTTCTTTGGTCTGGAGAGGAAGAATGGTCAGAGGAGGATGATCCACTCTCTTAGCTCCGAGGACGGGCGGCCGAACCATGAGTCTGCGGAGATCCGTCGCTTTGCAGTTGCTTTCTACAAGGATCTCTTTAAGAAAGAATTTGTTGAGAATCCACATGCACTGAGTCATTTTTTGACGGACTTGCCAAAGGTGATGGCTAGCGTGAATGCGGAGCTGGAGAGCGGGATCACTCTGCAAGAACTGGCAGTGGCTGTCCAGTCTCTTCAGTGTGGAAAAGCCCCAGGGATAGATGGCCTACCAGCGGAGTTCTACAAGGCGTTCTGGTCTGAGATCTGTGAAGACTTGCTGGAAGTACTGTCTGACAGTCTGCGGAAGGGTCACCTGCCCCTAAGTTGTAGGAGAGCAGTCCTCACCCTCCTTCCAAAAAAAGGCGACTTGAAAGACATTAAGAACTGGCGTCCGGTGGCCCTCCTCTGTACTGACTACAAAATTCTCTCCAAAGTGTTGGCTACCAGACTGAGGAAGGCGGTGGAGCAGGTCATACATGTAGACCAGACCTACTGTGTACCTGGTAGGTTGGTTACAGACAACATTTTTTTAATTCGTGATGTTTTGGACCTCTCCAGCTCATTGGTCAAAGAACTTGGTCTTATTTCAATAGACCAAGAAAAGGCGTTTGACCGAGTTGAACATCCATACCTTTGGCAGACATTAGAGGCCTTTGGTTTCAGCTCAGGGTTCATCGCCATGATCCAGGCTTTGTATAGAGACATTGAGAGTATTCTTAAGATTAATGGTGGTTTGAGTGCTCCTTTCAAAGTTGAGAGGGGTTTCCGACAGGGCTGCCCCCTCTCAGGTATGCTGTACTCTCTTGCCATTGAGCCCCTCCTTTGTAAACTAAGGCAAGGCCTCACTGGTTTTAAAGTCCCCAACTCTGACTCTGTTTTTAAAGTGTCTGCCTATGCTGATGACGTTGTTGTTTTTACAAGAAATCAAAATGATGTAGACTACCTTTTAAGAACTGTCAATCTTTTTGGTGAGTGCTCCTCAGCGAGAGTGAATTGGGGTAAGAGTGAAGCTGTTGTGGTGGGGGGGCAGACCACAAAAAATTGCCCTACCTGGTGGCCTCTCGTGGACACAAGGTGGTTTTAAATATCTTGGTGTGTTCTTATGGAATCAGACTTTTACTGGGAAAAATTGGGAGTGTTTTTTAGAAAAAGTTGAAGGAAGACTGAAAAAATGGAAATGGATTCTGCCAAACTTGTCCTTCAGAGGTCGTGTTTTAATCATCAACAATTTGATTGCTTCGATGCTGTGGCATCGACTGTCTTGTCTGGACCCTCCACCCAATTTGCTGGCCAGAGTGCAGTCTATAGTCGTGGACTTTTTCTGGGACCGTCTTCACTGGGTTCCACAGAGCATCCTGTTTTTACCGAGGGAAGAAGGTGGTCAAGGGCTCATCCATCTGGCCAGCAGGGGGGCTGTCTTCCGCCTGCAGTTCATTCAGCGACTGCTGAGTGGCCCCCTGCACCTTGTGTGGAGACCTATTGCCAGGGCTTTCCTGGCTCGCTGTGGAGGGCTTGGACTAGAGGAGTCTACTAACTAACTAACTAACCTGCACTTATATAGCACTTTTTTAGTCACAAAGACCACTCAAAGCGCTTTCACTAATACTAACCCTCTATTCTAAGGGCCTATAGGAGACAGATATCTAGGGACAATTTAGAACAGCCAATTAACCTAACATGCATGTCTTTGGATTGTGGGAGGAAACCGGAGCCCCCGGAGTAAACCCACGCAGCACAGGGAGAACATGCAAACTCCACACAGAAAGGTTCCAACCCCTGCCAACCTGGGGATTCGAACCAGGAACCTTCTAGCTGTAAGGCAACAGTGCTAACCACTGCACCACTGTGCTGCCCAGTCGCTGTTTTTAATGGACTTAAGGAGCCAAAAACTCCCAGAACTTCCCCAGTTTTACCAAAGTGCTTTTAAAATCTGGGGACTTTTTAAAAAGAACTCTCCCCAGGCTTCCTTGTCACCTTTCTGGCTTTTAAAGGAACCACTTGTGTTCGGGACCCGTTTTGATGTGGGCAATGCTTTAGGACCTTCTGTTTTAAAAAAGTTCATTTCTGCAAAGGTCACAACGCTGGGACACTTGGTAAATTTATGTGGTCCTAACTTGGACAATGCTGTTGCCCTGTGCTCTGCTCTTGGCGTTTCTTCAGTCAGAACTATAGTGAATTTGCTGAAAGATTGGAGAGACTGCCTGTCTGCAGAAGAACACTCTGCTATTGTTTTACACTGCAAAAACTCTGTGCGAACTTCTGATGATCCTTTTCCTTTTATTGTTTTATCTCCTGATTTTAAAGATGGCACTGGTGTGTTTTTAAACTCTGAACACATTAACATTTGTGACTCTCAAGGTAAAAAAATGTATGGACTCTTGGTGAAAGTTTTAAATGTAAATAAGTTAAAAGGTCGAGCTGATACACCATGGAGGAAACACTTGGGCTTGGGTTCAGAGGTGAGGCCTGCCTGGAGAGCACTCTATAAACCATCATTAACTAAAAAGGTTGGAGACCTACAATGGCGAGTTTTACATGGTGCTGTGGCTGTAAATGCTTTTATCTCCATTTTAAACCCAAATGTTGTTGAGGTTTGTCCTTTTTGTCCTCAGAAAGAAACTGTGTTTCATTGTTTTCTGGACTGTAACAGATTGCATTTGTTGTTTGTTTTTTTGGGGAAACTGTTTTATCTGTTTGGAGAAGTCTTTTCCCTGCAGATTTTTATCTTGGGTTTTCCATATAGGCAGAGAACTAAGAAAAAGAGTGAACTTTTAAATTTCATCCTGGGTCAGGCTAAAATGGCTATCTATGTTCGTAGGAAAAGAAAAATTGAACAAATACTGGATTGTAATGTAAAAGACATGCTGGTTGGCATGATTAAGGCTCGAATAATGATTGATTACAATTACTATCATCTGATGCAGAATGTTGAAACCTTTGAGGCTATGTGGTGCTTTAAGCACATCCTGTGTTGTGTTAAGGAGGGGAAAATTACCTATGGTATAATCCTGATGTAAGAAGCAAGTTTTTTGTTTTAGTTTTCGTGGTTTGATTACTTGTGTCTTTGATTTCTTGTCAGTGAGACATTTTTCTTTTCCATTGCTTCTTTTAGTTGTTTTAGTTGTTGTGTTTTTCTGTTGAATTTGTGACAATAAAGGTGTGTTGAAAAATCAAAAAAAATCTCTCTCTCTCTCTCTCTCTCTCTCTCTCTCTCTCTCTCTCTCTCTCTCTCTCTCTCTCTCTCTCACCAATAGATGGACTGTAGGGAATGTTTTGTGTTCTGTGGGACAGGGGGATGAGTTATGTTTTGCACTTTTGAGATGTGACATACTTGGGAGCATGATATTGGTGTTCTTACATTTTTGAATTGTACAATAAAGCCATTTTTTTAAAACTCAAACTCTCTCTCTCTCTCTCTACTACTGGCCGCATTTTCAGTTTTTGTTTTTTTGGGTGGAGGATGGCGACCTTGGAAAAGCCACCTCCGTCTTTCCACCAGGGGGTGCGGATCGTTCCCCCGGACAGCACTGTTACTGTGGAAGAGGTGCTTCTGGCTGTGGCCGAGCAGGTTGGCCATGATGCGATCTGCTTTGCGTCCCGAATGAATAGAGCTGTAGTTGCCTTTCTGGCTGCTGAAGAGGGTGTCCACACACTGGTTGCCAGCGGTGTTGTTATCGGGGAAACGTATGTACAGGTGTCCCCCTTATCTGTCCCATCAATGCGTATCACAGTCTCAGGTGTTCCACCTTTCATCACTGACGAGCAGTTGGCGACGGAGCTCCACAGATTTGGGAAGTTTGCGGGCCTGTTTAGAACTCTGACTTTGGGATGCAAGGAGACCAAGTTAAACCATGTGAAATCACTAAGGCGACAGGTGTTCATGTTTTTGGACTCGCCAACTGCGACTCTGGAAGTGTCCTTCCGGGTCAAACACGGGGACGGCTCCTATATGGTGTATGCGAGCTCAGGACAGATGAAGTGTTTTGATTGTGGGACGTGGGCCATAAACGGTTCGCTTGTCCGCACAGGCAGCGGGCGGGGGGTTCTGATGGAGCCGCGGCTGGTGCCGGCGGTGCGCCCTCCGCTCACGCTGCTGCTGCGGACGGCGTGGTGGGGCCTTCCGCCGCAGCTGAGGCTGCTGGCGCGGCCTCCGCTCCCGCCGCTACTACGGACGACGTTGCGGGGCCTTCCGCCGGTCCTGCTCCGGAGCCTGCCACTGTGTCTGTGGACAGCCCAGCTGTGGCGCCCGCAGCCCAGCTTACGGCCGGGAGCGTCACTGGTGATGGCGCCCAAACTGTCACTGATGCTGCGTCAGAATCTCGCTGTGTGACATCAGCGGCTGTGCTTCCGGAGACTGCTACCGTTTCACAGCAGGGGGCGGAACAACAACAGTCAGCTGCTGTGGGTGGCGTCCAGGAAAATGTGGCCCATGATGAATCCACTGGCCCAGAAGAACCAAACAGTCAGCTGAGCTGTGCTGACGAGGAAATTGAATCTGATCCCGACACTGTGTCTAATACTGAGTCTATTGAGGCAAAATGCAGTACAAACACAAGTTTGTATTCACTGGAAGAAATAAATGCTTTTCTGGATGAAACCTATAACAAGGCCATTAAAGTCACTGACTACTTCAGTGACACTGATAAATTCATTAAGTCTGTTAATGTGCTAAGGAGGCAGGTTGGTCTTGACCTTTCCTGATAGCCCTGCGTAAAGCGGCAGGGGGGACAGGGGTCAAGCGCGCCCGACAGGAGGAATAAATGGCGGTCGTTCCTCTGCCTGTTTTACACATTTTTGGGATATTGTTTGGTCAGACTTTTATATGACGTTTCTAATTGACTGTAATTGACTGTCACGGAACTGGATCTTTACCTGCAGGGCATGGATGCCCCAACGTTTTCTTTCTACAATCTGGACGAGCCGGCTGCAAAGATGATTTGCTTGAAAATCCCGCATGGTCTAAGGACTACAATCCATCTGAGATGAGGAAAATGTCTCTGGGATGTACAACGGAACTGGCTGCAGCCGCACAGCACTATCTCTGCTGCCGGAGGAAGGGGAATTGGCCTTGCTTAAGAACTGGAGGCCTCTGGCTCGTCTTTGCATGGACTACGAGGAAGACTCGCACTACTGCCACTGGCAATGTGGAATAGGTGTACTGCAAGGAATACTCCGTGTTGTGTGTTGGGGGGAAGACATATGTTTGCACTTTTCCAATGTGAGACACTTGGTGGAATGATATTGGTGCTCTTACATTTTCTTGAATTGTGCAATGAAGGCATTTTTTTTAAAAGTCAAAGTCTCTCTCTCTCTCTCTCTCTCTCTCTCTCTCTCTCTCTCTCTCTCTCTCTCTCTCTCTCTCTCGCTCTCTCTCTCTCTCTCGTGCGCATGCGTGAGCGTTTGTGGGAGCAGGGGTGTGGAGTGGTATCGAGTGAGTACTTTAAACTTTGTTTTTTCTAACTTTTCTCTATCGTGTGTGTTTGAGGTGTGTGTGTTTAATATAGTGGGTTGAGTGTGTGTGTGCTGGGGTGTGAGTGTTGGTGTGAGTGTGTCGGGGAACGGTAGCTTCTGCTGCCTGTTTTTCCCGGCCGGCCATCATGCCGGTGATTGATGGTGGTGTGGAGTTTGAGCGCTTGACCCGGCGTCATGGCGTGAGAATCCTCCCGACAGTTCCCTGTTCTGTGGAGGAGGCCAGCCTCGCTGTAGGACAGGTGGTTGGGCATGACGGTATAAAATCAGCATCGAGGATGAGCAGCGCAATTGTGATCTTTCTGGATTCAACTGAAAAAGCTGATCAGGTGGTGGCACAGGGAGTTGTCATAAATGACACTTTTACTCCCGTTTTACCGCTGGCAAACCCATCTAGGAGGATCACCATCTCAAACGCTCCTCCTTTCGTTAAAAATGATCAGCTGATAAGAGAGTTGTCCCGTTTTGGCCAGGTTGTTTCCCCTATCAGAATGGTCTCTCTGGGTAGTAAGTCCCCCCTGCTGAAGCATGTTGTATGTCACAGGAGGCAGTGTTTCATGGTGTTGAAAGACAGCTCTGCTGAACTGAACGCGTCTTTTAATTTCAGGATTGACAGCTTTAGCTACTTGGTGTTTGCAACATCTGAAACCATGAGGTGTTTTGCGTGTGGTGCAGAAGGCCATCTCATTAGATCATGTCCTGAAAAGGCGAACACAAAGAGCACTGGCGGTAAGAAAGGTGACGCCGCTGTTTCTGGTGGTCCGGAGGGTAGCGCTACATGTGGTGCGGCGGATGCCGCTGCGGCGCCCACTTCTGCTGTGGCCGCGGACGCGACTGCGGCCGCAAGTGCGGCCGCGTCCGCTTCTGCTTCTGCTTCTGCGGGGGCGTCCGCGTCCGCGTCCGCTTGTGCTGGGGCGGCCATGGCCGCCTCTGCTGGGGTGGCCGCGGCGGGCGTGGTAGTTGCCCCCCCAAACAGTGATGGTGGGGAATTTCTTTCTGGCGGCAGCTCCGATCATTGTGACGAGCCTGTCACCCGGAGTAAAGAGGTGGAGGGCGAAATGAGTGCAGTTAAACGAAGGAACGTGAATGAACAGACTTTGCAGGTGGGGGAGGAGCGGTTTGAGGCTGTAGCGGACACACAGAGCAAACACTGCATGACAAACGTTGCAGTTCACGAAGAAATGCAGGAATGTAGTTTTGTTGAAGAGGATCCTTTTAAAGCTGCACAAAAAAGAAAAAGTGCTGAAAACCTGCAGAGCTCTGCTAAATCTAGTAGGGTTGGGAATTTAGAATCGCTGGATGAGAGCGCTTCTGATGAAAGTGGAGCTGAGTCTGAACTGATGCAGACGCAGGAGGAGCAAGGCTCCTATTGTTTTGCCAAGATTAGGAAGTTTCTCCAGGTGACTAAGGGGAGCAGAGCTGTGAAAGTGGACAATTACTTTCCAGATCTGGAGTTATTTGTGGCATCAGCTCGCAAGTTTATGAAACTGAATGATGGGAATGAGACTTTCACTGATCAGGAAATATATCGTTTAAAGAAACTGGTTGTTAAACTGAAATCACAAATTACTAGCAGTCATGTTGACTCTTAGTTTGTTTCTTCCCTTTTATGCTATGTGTACCTTATTTTTATCCTTTTTAATGCCCCACCTTAGAATTGGCACTCTTAATATAAACGGGGCCAGGGATGATGAAAAAAGGGCCTCTTTATACAAGCTTTTTAATTTAAAGAAACTTGACATGCTGATGGTCCAGGAGACTCACAGCACTGTAGACATTGAGAGCCATTGGAGAAAAGAGTGGGATGGCTGCATTTTTTTTAGCCACAAATCCAATAACAGTGGAGGGGTGGCTGTACTTTTCTCTAGGGGTTGTGTGCCTGTCTCTTATGAGGTAGAAGAGGTGGTGAAAGGACATGTACTCTTACTAAAGGTATAGTTTGAAAACGTGAACTTCGTTTTTATAAACGTGTATGTGCCAACACAGAGAGCAGAGAGGATCAGGGTCTTTGACGTGCTATCGGATACGGTTAGGTCCTGTAATCCAAATAGTTTTTTTATTTCTGGGGGGTGATTTTAATTGTACATTAAACCACAGACTAGACAGGAACCATCAGGAGCCTCACCCTGCTTCTGCCAATAGGCTGAGGGAACTGGTGAAAACACATGAAATGGCCGATGTGTGGAGATCACATCATGGGAATCAGAGGCAGTACACCTGGAGCCATGTTAAAGATAACCTTTTATCTATGGCTAGGTTAGACCGTTTTTATGGTTTTAAACATCAAATGAGTGTTTTTGAAAATAGTTGTATCTGTTGTATCTGTCCTGTTGGTTTCACTGATCACTGCCTGCTGTTCTGTTCTGTGTTTATTGAAAATGTAAAGTGTAAGAGTGCTTTTTGGCATTTTAACAATACACTTTTAAATGATGTGTTTTTTAAAGAGGTTTTTCATGATGTATGGAAGTCACACAGGGAACAAAAACCCTCTTTTAGTTCTCTCCAAATGTGGTGGGATTTTGGTAAGGCACAGATAAAACAACTCTGCCAACAGTACACTCAAAATGTCACTCGTAGCTTGACCCAATCCTTGAAAGTTCTGGAGACTGAGGTGGTAGAGCTAGAGGAGTTGCTCAGTTCTACAGGAAAACAGGAGCACTTAGAGGCTCTCAAGTCAAAAAGGTCAGCCTTGGCTAGCTTGCTAGGGGTCACCGCACAGGGTGCTCTGGTCCGCTCACGCTACATGGATGTAGCTCTGATGGACTCGCCCTCCCAGTACTTTTTTGGACTGGAGGGGAAAAATGGACAGAGAAAACTTATTCACTCCTTGTTGGACAGTGACGGGAGAACAATCTCTACAGCAGCAGAGATCAGGAAATATGCTGCTAGCTTTTACAGTGAATTGTTTAGAGCAGAGTGGAGGGAGGACACGTCACTGGGCCAGGTTTTCCTTGATGGTCTTCCAGTGCTCTCAGAGGACCTTGTTGCCGGCTTGGATGCTCCACTGTCTCTGTCTGAGCTGCATACAGCGCTAATGAGCCTCCAGAATGGAAAGTCACCAGGCATAGATGGTCTCTCTGTGGACTTTTTTAAGGAATTCTGGCCCCTGCTTGGTCCAGACCTGCTGGAGGTTCTCCAAGATAGCTTGGAAAGGGGGACCCTACCCACGACCTGCAGGAGGGCCATCATCACACTGTTGCCGAAAAAAGGGGACCTCCAGAGCCTAAAGAACTGGAGGCCAGTCTCTCTGCTCTGCACAGACTATAAGATTCTTTCAAAAGCTCTGGCCCGAAGACTGAGAAAGGTGATGAGCGAGCTCATTCATTTAGACCAGACTTACTGTGTGCCTGGCAGGCTGATTAGTGACAACGTCACTTTAATTCGGGATGTTTTGGAGGTCTCTGGTTCATTGGCGGTAGAAACTGGTTTGATTTCAATTGACCAGGAAAAGGCGTTTGACCGGGTTGAACACCAATATTTATGGACAGTTTTAGCTGCTTTTGGGTTCAGCCCAGGCTTCATAGCCAGGATACGGGTCTTGTACAGTGACATTGAGAGTGTGCTGAAGATAAATGGGGGCCTGTCTGCCCCTTTAAAAGTCCAGAGGGGGGTTCGGCAGGGCTGCCCTCTCTCAGGGATGCTGTACTCCCTCGCCATACAGCCTTTGCTTCATTGCCTGAGAAGGGATCTATCAGGAGTTACTTTTCCTGGCTGTGACACCACGTTCAAGCTGTCAGCCTATGCAGATGATATAGTCATTCTGCTAAACAAGCAGAGTGACATTGACATTTTGGTTAGGAGTGTCAATCTTTTTGGCCAACTTTCCTCTGCAAAAATAAACTGGGGAAAAAGCGAGGCTCTGATGGTGGGGGAGAAACTAGGAAATCAGCTTACGCTGCCTGGTGGGCTGATTTGGAAAAAAGGAGGGTTTAAGTATCTTGGTGTCTTTATTGGAAATCAGCAGTTTGAGCAAAAAAATTGGGATGGGGTCATAGAGAAAATTAACGGGAGACTAAACAAGTGGAAGTGGCTAATGCCAAGAATATCTTTTAGAGGAAGAGTGCTCATTTTAAATAATCTTGTTTCCTCATCCCTGTGGCACCGCCTCATGTGCATGGACCCCCCTGCTGGTTTGTTGTCCAAAATTCAGTCTGTTTTGGTGGACTTTTTTGGGGGGGGTGGACTCCACTGGGTCCCTCAAGCCCTGTTATTTCTTCCCAAAGAGGAGGGGGGGCAAGGAGTGATTCATTTAGCTAGTAGAGGTGCTGCTTTTAGATTGACTTTCATACAGAGACTGCTGACGGGCCCCCAGGACCTGGTATGGAGGCCTTTGGCCTGTGTTATTTTACAGAGAGTCCTTGGGCTTGGGCTAGACCTCCCTGTGTTTTTAATGGATTTTAAGAACTCTAATGCACTGTCTTTGCCCAGTTTTTACCGCAGTCTCTTTTCAGTGTGGACTCTTTTTAAAAAACAAAGAGGGCCATGCGATTCCCTCTACTGGTTGTTGAGGGAGCCGCTGGTTTTTGGTGGTCGCCTTGGTGTCCTGCCGGGAGTTGGAAGGACCTTCCTTGATAGGCTGTGTTCCAGGAACATTCTCACTCTGAAGCAAGTGGTGGAACTGGCTGGTCCTGGCCTCAACAACGCCTCAGCTTTAGCAGCTCATCTTGGTGTCAGGTCGAATCGTTTCATCGATGGTCTTCTTGCACACTGGAAACAGGAGCTTCATGGACTTGAGCACTCCCTACTCTTGGACTTTAGCAATGGCACGCTGCAGCCAGAAAGCACTGACCCCTTTCCCTCTCTCACGCTCTATATGGACTTTGACGTCGCTCCTTGCTCCTTACTGGCATTCTGTGCTCCCACTGGTGTGGACTTTGGAGGAGCCAGTGGTAAGGCACTCTACAGACTGGTGGTGATGGCACTCAACAAGGACCGATTGAACACCTGTGTGGACACTCCTTGGAGAGCCTATTTTAAACTAGGAAAAGGGCATCGGCCTGCCTGGAGGGGCTCTTTACAAAGCCCCTCTCCCTAAGAGGCATGGAGACTTACAGTGGAGGGTCCTGCATGGTATTATAGCTGTCAATGCTTTTGTTTCTGTGATTAACAGCAGTGTCAGTGATCAGTGTGTTTTTTGTTCCTCTAGGGAGACTGTTTTTCATTGTTTTATTGAATGTCAGCGCCTGAGTGGCCTCTTTGAACTTCTCACAAAACTTGTTCATATTTTTAAGGAAGTTTTCTCTAAGCAGGTTTTCATTTGTGGTTTTATGTACAATCGTCGTTTTAAGCAGAAGTGTCAACTACTGAACTTTGTTTTAGGGCAGGCAAAGTTGGCTATCTATGTAAGCCGGAGAAGAAAACTTGAAAATGTTGAGAATGATGTTGATGTCAAAATTTTATTTGTGAGGCTACTTAAAGCCAGAATCAGGCTGGACTTTCAGTTTTTTATGGGGAATGGGGATGTGGAAGGTTTCAGGACCCTCTGGTCCCTGGAGAATGTCCTCTGTTCAGTTCATGATGGACAGCTTTTTTTTGGGCGTTTTTTGGGGGATTAATTTTCTGTGTAACATAGCATGATATAGAAATTGTATTGACTGATGGACAAGTGTGTTTATTAAAGATCTTTTAAAAATCAAAATCTCTCTCTCTCTCTCTCTCTCTCTCTCTCTCTCTCTCTCTCTCTCTCTCTCTCTCCCTCTCTCTCTCTGGTGTTGCAGCTGTCAGTGGCACTTCCGGGTTTTACCCTGGTTGTGGGTGGTGCCCCTGTCAAGCTGTCAACCCCTTCTTCTCTCCTCATGGCTGATTGTAATCACTTTCACCTCCAGTCCGCTCATGTGATTCACACCTGTTACTATTTGTCATGATTGATCTCCTGCCTTATTTAAAACTGGTTGTTCATTCACTCATTGTCAGAGTCTCGTGATTCTCATCCCCGTTGGAACCCATCCTTGTTTCAACATGTATTCCAGTATTTCATCCCACCTTCACCTTGTTGTAAGTTTTGTTTGTGCACTTTTGAATTTATTGTCTCCTTCATTAAATGTCACAAACTGCAGTTCAGTGTGTGGGTTTCCCTTCCTGCCCCGAGGGGCGATTCTTGACAGTAGACTCTGACCAATTTGAGACCCAGCGACTGCAGTTTGTGTTTTTTTGTTTTACTCACCTGTTTGTCCGGAGCATCCAACATGTCCCCAGCACACCAGCCTTCAGCCAGCAAATGAGGATCGGCAGCCTGGTCCCCAAGCCTGGAGGAGGAATGGGCAGCCCACTTCATCCAGGATTTTGTGACTGAAGCTCTCACCTCCCGCGGACCAAAAAGAGTCTAGGAGAATGTGGAGGCAGTGGTTGGGAATAGAGAGGCACATCCCAGATTGAGGAAGTATCCCCAGTATATGGAACTGTTGTCCACTATCTCTGCGCTCCAGCTGTCCTTCCCTGGGCTGATGATGGGGCCATGCTCGGCGGGTCCAAAGCCAACAAGAAAGCACTCCCTGTGAGAGATCTGTTCCTCTTCCCTCTGCTTGCCTGCTCCCATGTCTGTGTCGCCTGCTCCGACACACCGCTCTTCCGGGTCTGCCTCCACTCATCCTCGGGTCGCGGCTGGACTGGACTGCCTGGAAGAGAGCCGCCTTGGTCAGCCACCTCCCGTTTCCTGCCGCTGACCAATGAAACACCGCCAGAGGAATGCCTCCACCTTTCAGCCAGCAGTTTCCCCTGTGCCGAGCCAGGCAATCCCTGCAGCAGTTCCTCTCTGCTCTTCTTCTTCGCCCACTGTCCTTTCAGCCTCCTCCTCCTCCTTTGCTGCTACGACTCCCGTCACCTCAGTATTTCATCCCGCTGCTGAAGGTCCGGTTGCCTCCTTCCCAGCTCCGCCCATCGCCGTGTGTGCAGGGTTGGCTCCTCTACTTTCCTATGGGGGGCCCTCAGCCACTGAAGTCACGGAGAGGGCTGAATCTACACCAGCTCCCGCAGAGAACATCATTCCCCGGGAACTCAGGCAAGTGTTTTTTCATTCTCATTCATCAAAACATGAATTATCTTGCCTGATTCCTGGTGGTGAGGCTCAGACTATGCAGTCCTTTCAGTCCTCACCACCTGCTGCAGCCATAGACTGTTCACCTGCTCTCTCCTTGTCTCCTCTTTTGCCCCCTGAGTCTCCGCTGTTCCCAGGATCGAGCCGTTGGATGATGGAGGAGTCTGCGGTCCTGGAGGACCTCGTTCCAGCCCTGCAGCCGCTGTCCAGATGGAGGGAGAGCGCTGTTCCTGAGCTGACACCTGCGCCAATGATGGAGCGTCCCCTGGCCTCAGCAGTACCGGATCCAGCGCCAGCAGGCAGCCAACCTCCTGTGCCTACGCTGGGCGAGCCACCTGCATGGGCCACTTTGCTGGGGGGTCCCAGGACTGCACCTACCACCCTGCCTGCTGCAGGGGCTGCCGCAGCAGAGCCAAAGCTGGACCTCCAGGGGGTCGTGCCCGAGATATCAACGCATGGATCGATGGAGTCCTGGATGGTGCTGGAGCTTGAGCTCAGGCAAATGCTCTCCTTTGTTTTCACTGTTTCTATTTTGGAGAGATCTTGTCTGGCTCTTGGTTGGGAGGGCCAAGTGCAGCTGTCAGCTGCACCTGAGCTCACCTTGCCAGGCTCCACTGACACCAGTGACCCTGATCCTGTTTCTCTGGCTCGCCTGTCAGAGTCACCAAGGATGGTCCAACTTCACCAGAGGTCTCTGTGGGTCCAGCCTCACCGCCCGAGATCACCGTAGGTCCAGCTCCTCCAGCTGAGGTCATCGCGGGTGCTCCATCCAGCCTGGTGCCTCCGAGGGTGCTGCTTCCCCATCAGCTGAGGTCATTACGGGTGCTCCGTCCCAGCCTGGGACCTTCGTGGGCGCAACTCCTCCTCAGTCCAGGTCCCCGTGGGTGTTGTGTCCCAGTCGGGGGCCATCGTGAGTACTGTGCTCCAGCCTTAAACCAACGTGGGTGCTGCGCTCCAGATGGGGTCCACCGTGGGCATCACGCTCCTGCCTGGGGGCCACCATGGGTGCAGCACTGTCCCAGCTCGGGACCATCGAGGGTACCGCTCTGTCCCAGTGCAGGCCCACTGCAGTTGCAGCCACGCTCCAGCCCAGAGCCACCGTGGGTGCACTCACGCTCCAGCCCAGAAACACCGCAGGTGCAGCTTTGCTCCAGCCGGGAGCCACCATGGGTGCACCCATGTCCCAGCCCAGAGCCACCACAGGTGCAGCTTTGCTCCAGCCTGGAGTCACCATGGGTGCAGCTTTGCTCCAGCCTGGAGCCACAGTGGGTGCTGCTTTGCTCCAGCCCGGGGTGATCGCGGTTGCTGCCATGTCCAGTCCGTGGCCACTGCGGGTTCTGTCATACCCCAGTCCCGGGACACTGAGGGTGTTACAGGACAGTCCAGTGTTGTCGTGGTCCCTCAGTCCTCACCTAACTCCACCATAGTCCCCTCTCCTTTGCCTGACATCATTGTGATTCCCTCTCCTCTGCCTGACATCGTCGTGGTCCCCTCTCCTCTGCCTGATGCCCTCGTGGTCCCCTCTCCTCTGTTGGATGTCATCGAGGTTCCCCCTCTGTTTCCCAGGGTTGTCGTGGTTCCCTGTCCTGCGCCCGGGGTCATCAGGTGTTCTCCTTTCCCTATGGCCACTGGGGCTCCTGTTCCTGTGTCTGAGGTTCCCGCTGCAATCTGTTCCATTCTGTTCCCCAATTATCCAACTTACTCCACCACCATTCATCCCTCCTGGGCAGCCACCTCCCGGACTTTCCAATCTGCTGAGGTGGCTGAAGGACTCTGGTAGGCCACCGGGCAGACTGTGCTGCTGGGTTGGGTGGCCCATTTTTTCCGGTAGGCCACCCAACTCTTTCTATCACATCATCTGCCAGGTTTTAGACTTCATTTGACCACCTGAACTGTCCAGCTCTCTGGTCCAGGGGGCCTAGGTGCCTGGGTTTTGCCTGGTGTAGATCCTGAGCGTTTTTTTTTTTTTTGTTGTTGTTGTTGTTGTTCCTTCCTAGCCTGGGTTTTGCTGGGGTGTGAGTCAGGAGGACTTTTCTTATTTTCTCTGGTTTGTTTTGGTCCCTCCATGCATGGGTCCCCCTCCTCCTGCCTGGGATAGGGTTGTTTTCTTACTGTTTGTTTGGTGGGTTTTCTATGTGGGTGGGTCCTTTTTTCTTTCCGATGTTAGCCTGGGTGTCTGCCATGCACCCCTTGGGGGGTGGGGGCTCTGTCACGATCTGAGCATGGGGAATTCCACCATGCCCAGTCTCATTGCCTTTTTCCATATTTCTATAGTTGTATTTTTGAGTGCTAGTTCCTGTTATTTTGTCCTTGGTTAGTTTTCACATATCCTGTATTGTTTCTTAGTGTGACTTATTTTTTTCCTGTTTACGTTCATTGTAGTTTTGTTATTTACATATTTTGGTTTTCTTGTATTTTTCATTCAGTCTTTAGTTGTCACCATTCTAGTTATTGCATTATATTTTGTATTTTGCTGGTTCCTTCTCTCCCCCCCACACTCTCTTTCTCTCTCTCTGGGGTTGCAGCTGTCAGTGGCACTTCCGGGTTTTACCCTGGTTGTGGGTGGTGCCCCTGTCAAGCTGTCAACCCTCGCAGCTGATTGTAATCACTTTCACCTCCAGTCCGCTCATGTGATTCACACCTGCTACCATTTGTCATGATTGATCTCCTGCCTTATTTAAGACTGGTTGTTCATTCACTCATTGTCAGAGTCTCATCATTCTCATCCCCGATGGAACCCATCCTTGTTTGAACGTGGTGGTATTTCATCCCACCTTCACCTTGTTGTAAGTTTTGTTCGTGCACTTTTGGATTTATTGTCTCCTTCATTAAATGTCACAAACTGCAGTTCAGCACGTGAGTCTCCCTTTCTGCCCTGAGGGGCGATTCTTGACAACATTGTCCAATTTAACTCGTTAGCATCAGTAAATTCTAGCAGACACAATCATTTCCACAGACTTTCTCAGCTCATGCCATTGGGATTAAAAGATTAAAAGATTCTTAAGATTTTTATTTGTCAGTACTTCTATAAGTACAGGACATACAGTAGAATTGAAATGTCATTTCTCTCTCTCTTAGTGGTATGCACAATATTTAAGACAACAAGGAATACAGATGGAAAACAACAAAAATCCAAGTACAGTAATGCTACCCGCAGTGCAAATAAAGGTAAAAACAGCAATCCTATATACAGTAAACCATAATACCAGTAAATTGCAAGTTCAGTGTGGCAGCGGGGGTGCAGACAGTGACAGATTGATCTGCGCATGATCAGTATTGCAATGACAGACAGCAGCAGGTATGACATTTGTGCAAATGTTTGCAGTAAGGTGCAAGACATACAGCAGGAGATGTAGTACCTTTGGTGTGCCAAGTCTTTCTGTGCAAACAGCTGAGGTAGAGTTATTGTGTGGGTGAGTGTGTTACCGTCCAGAGGCAGGGGGCGGGGAAAGTGAGCAGAGTTCAGTGTCCTGATGGCCTGTTTAGCAGTCTTGTGGAGCAGGCCCAAAGGCTCCGGCACCATCTCCCGGAGGGCAGGGGGCTGAAGAGGGAGTGTGAGGGGTAGGAGGTGTTACCTGCGATGTTGATGGCACTGCAGGTGAGGTGGGCATGGTAGATGTTCGAGAGGTAGGGCAAAGGGGCACCAATGACCTTGCTGGCTGCTTTCATTGTGTGTTATAGAGTCTTCCGGCAGGAGGCGGTGCAGCTTCTGTACCACACAGTGATGCAGCTGGTGAGGATGCTCTCAATGGTGCCTCGGTAGAATTAGTACATGATGGGGGGGGGGTGACTCGTGCTCTCCTCAGTTTGCAGAGGAAATAGAGGTGAGTTTGAACCTTCTTGTCCAGTATTTTTTTTTATTTTTTTTTTTTTTAATTTTGTATACTTTATTGATCCCCAGAGGGGAAATTGAGGGCATCCACCTTGATGGATGAAGCAGCTACGGTACGGCACTATCCCTTAACCATTCACACACACATTCACACCTAGGGCCACTTTGGAGTCTCCAATTAACCTAACTTGCATGTTTTTGGCCTGTGGGAGGAAACCGGAGAAATCCCGGAGTAAACCCACGCAGATACGGGGAGAACATGCAAACTCCACACAGATCACTGTTGGTCAGGGGCTGGGATCGAACCAGGGATCCCATGGCCAAGGGTGAGTTGCTGTGCTGCCACACTGCTAACCACTGCACCACCGCACTGCCCATAATGTGGTGTTGTTAGACCAGGAAAGGTCCTCGGAGATGTGCATTCCCTGGAACTTGGTGCTGCTCACCTTCTCCACAGCTGGTCCATTGATGAGCAGAGGGGTATGCTGTGTGTGTCCTCTCCTTAAGTCGACCACAGTTGCCTTGGTTTTTCCCATGTTCAGGAAGAGATTATTGTCTTTACACCACTGGACCAGTTGGCTCACTTCATTTCTGTAGTTGATCTCTTCATTGTTTGTGATGAGGCCCACCACCGCCATGTCGGCCACAAATTTGATGATGTGGTTGGTGCTGTAGGTTGGTACGTAGTCATGGGTAAGCAGGGTGAAGAGCAGCGGGTTGAGCACACACCCTTGTGGGGCCCCTGTGCTCAGTGTGATGGTCTTGGAGGTGTTGCTGCTGACCTGCATGTTCTGTAGCCTCCTTGTGAGAAAGTCCAGCACCCAGTTAAAGAGAGAGGTTTTGAGTCCCAAGTGTCTGATGTAGCGTGTATAACGTGAAATACATAGTTTACTGTATGACTCATCAAAAGGAATGAATTTATAAGCTCAAGTGTTTTTAATTGGACCAGTAGGTTCGACTGCTGGAGCAAGGTGGAGCATATAAATGAAACAAAGAGACATGATTGTTAAGTTGAATAATTGCTGGCTTTAGTGAAAAAATAGAAATGTAAGCTAAATTTAAAAAAATGACATTCACAAAACATTCACCAAATGACTATTTACTGCTAAATCAACAAAACTGGTACCATTATCTCAATCTCAGTTTTAACTGGGGTTTCAATTTAAATTTCGGGTGCACCCTTTTTACCTGAATCTGAAGTTTAACCATTTTAATTTCAAAGTGTATACTTCACTTATTGACTCTTTGTCATGTTCTGGTGAGTGCGCCCCCCCTTCCCGTTTTCTTCTCAGGTAATCATCACACCTGGGAGATTAGACGCACCTGCTGCCTCTGCTCAGCCAGCACTTATAAGGATCTGCTCTTCGGTGTAACAGCGCTGGTTTGTTTGGGTATACTGCCTCAGCTAGACATGAAGCAAGTATTGTTTAATGCTGTTGGTGAAGTTTTCACTCTCACCTTCTCCTGTCGTTTCTCTTCTCCAGGTTGCTGCCATTTGTGTGGGTGCATCTTCGGGGATTGTGTGCGCTCACCAGCCCCATTGTCCACGCTCAGCTGCTACTACTCTCCACCCGGTCAGACACAATCCACTTTCCCACGACCCACTTCATCCTGCTTGTTCGTCTCTCCCCACTGGGGGTTCCTGGTGGTTTGTCTGTTCAGCCCAAGTAAGTTGCAGTCTAGTTTTTCCACTGCCTAGTCTCTACTCCTCGCTAACAGCTCTCGTCTCTCTCTCCACAGGCCACTTCTTCTGGCGAGTGACGTTTTCTGTAGCCGTGCTCCGGTTCCTTTTGAAATTTAATAAAACCTTTAAACGTCCATTTAAACGTGTTCTTGTGTGTCTGGTGTGTTCTTCTGTTGTTGCATTCTGGACATGGGCTGTCTATATTATAAATCATGAAAGAACAAGCCAGCCATAACTTCAGCTCAGCAAATGCTGCAACACCAGAACATTCCACTCTCAAATGCTTAGTTGGACCTGACCGAGAGACAGGTGGCTATACTCACGCAGCAGCTGCAGACAGTAACACAGCAGCTGGGTACGGTCACTGAACATTTGGTTAACATGGCTCCTCCCAGTCCCCCCCCCCCCCACTCCTCCTGCCTCTGTTGTTCAGACTGTAGTCCGTACTACCTCCGTTCTCACATCTGTGGATCATATGCGGGGGAGGTGGGGAAGTGCAAGGAGTTCTTATGTCAGGAACGGCTTTAACTGGGACAGGTGTGGGGGCAGGGAGTACCCGGATGATACTAACTAACTAACTAACTAACATGCACTTATATAGTGCTTTTCTAGTCACAAAGACCACTCAAAGTGCTTTCACTAATACTAACCCTCTATTCTAAGGGCCTATCGTTGGCCTCCGTCGGTCTATGATGACCATGGAAGAGAATCCTAAACGTCTACTCTGCTGGAACAGCACTGCCTGTGGCTGAACAGGCCAATGCGCGAATGGCAGTCCCTGTCACACAGGTCGCACTTGTGGGTGGTCTCCATGCTGCTGGGTCTGTGGCGGTTCTTCCTGCGGGTCCTTTTTTCATCTGCTGCAGCAGTCAGTCTCTCTTCACCCGCCTTGAGCTGTCTGGTCAGGGTGCCTCTCCATTTGGAGCGGTCTGTTGCAAGGTCCTCCCAGCGCTCTGTGTTGATCTCCAGGGCCTTCATGTCTCTCTTGCAGACGTCTCTAAAGCGCAGCTGTGGGCGGCCAACGTCTCTCCTGCCAGTTGCCAGTTCTCCGTAGAGGACGTCTTTGGGGATTCTGCCATCCTCCATACGGTGAACGTGGCCTAGCCAGCGGAGCCTGCGCTGCCTGAGTAGAGTGAACATGGAGGGAAGGCCGGCGCGGGACAGAACAGACAGTGTTGGGCAATTTGTCCTGCCAGGATATGTCCAGGATGTGGCGAATGCAGCGCAAGTGGAAGGAGTTCAGTCTCTTTTCCTGCCGGGCGTATGTTGTCCACGTCTCACTCCCATAGAGCAGTGTGCTGATGATGCAGGCGTTGTACACTGCCATCTTCGTCTTGACAGAGAGTTTGGGATTCTCCCATACTCGTGTGGTGAGGCGAGCGAGTGTGGAGGCTGATTTTCCAGTCCTCTTGTTGAGCTCTGTATCAAGGGAGAGGTTGTTGCTGATCGTGGACCCCAGGTACGTGAACTGATTCACGACCTCCAGCTCGTAGTCGTCGATGGTGATGGTTGGTGGTGCTTCCGTGTCTTGCGCCAAGACGTTAGTCTTCTTCAGGCTGATGGTAAGCCCGAAGTCCTTGAATGCCTGGGAGAAGCGGTCCATCAGGGTCTGAAGCTCCTGCTGTGTGTGGGTTGCGACTGCAGCATTGTCTGCGAACAGCATGTCTCTGATTAGAGCCTCGCGTACTTTGGTTCTGGCTTTAAGGCGGGCGAGGTTGAAAAGCCTGCCGTCAGATCTTGTGTGCAGGTAGATTCCCTCTGTTGCTGTGCTGAAGGCATGCATCAGGAGCATAACAAAGAAAATCCCAAAGAGGGTTGGCGCAAGTACACAGCCCTGTTTCACTCCGCTGCGTATGTTGAATGGCTCTGAGACGCTGCCGTCGTGCTGCACTATCCCCTGCATGTTTGTGTGAAACGATTCGATGAGGCTTTGCAACTTTGGCGGGCATCCTATCTTTGGCAGGATCTTGAAAAGGCCCTCTCTGCTGACCAGATTGAACGCTTTGGTGAGGTCAATGAAGGCGACGTACAGGGGCATGTTCTGTTCTCTGCATTTCTCCTGGAGTTGGCGGATGGAGAATATCATGTCTACCGTCGATCGTTCAGCGCGGAAGCCACACTGAGACTCGGGGTAGACACATTCGGCAAGCTTCTGTAGACGAACGAGAACAACTCATGCGTAGACTTTGCCAACAGCGCTGAGAAGGGAGATGCCCCTGTAGTTGTTGCAGTCGCTTCTCTCCCCTTTGTTTTTGTTGAGGGTGATGATCTTTGTGTCCCTCATGTCCTGTGGTACGGCACCTTCCTTCCAACACTGGCAGAGGACGTCGTGCAATGTCAGCAGTAGGGCGGTCTTGTATGGCATACCCCCTGACCTGACCTTGATCAGGTCAGGGGGTATGCCATCGTTGCCGGGTGCCTTGCCAGCAGCCAAGCTATCAATGGCCTTGCTGAGTTCGTCGATGGTTGGCTCGGCGTCAAGTTCGTCCATGGATGGCAGGCAGTCGATGGCATCAAGGGCTGACGGTGTCACGGTGTTCTGTCTGGAGTAGAGGTCGGAGTAGTGTTCCACCCATCTCTCCATCTGCTTGTTCTTTTCTGTGATCATCTCCCCAGTGGAAGATTTGAGAGGGGCCGTCTTGCTCTGAGCCGGATCAAGTGCTTTCTTGATGCCATCGTACATACCACGGATGTTCCCTGTCATGGCAGCGGTTTGAATGTCTTGGCTGAACTGAGTCCAGTACTCGTTGGCACAGCGCCGAGCAGTCTGCTGAACTTTGCTTCTCGCAGCCCTGAGAATCTGGAGATTCTTCTTGTTTGGGTACTTCTTGTACTCAGCAAGTGCTGAGCGCTTGGCTTCAATGACGGGGGTCATCTTGACTTCGAGGTCTTCCTCCCAAAGGTAGCCAAGGCTGTGCGGTGGATGGTGTTTCGCAGCTCTTCCCACTTCTGCTTTGCAGATTCTCCTTCTTGTGGTACACCAAGTTCCTTCTCAAAGGTGGAGGCAAACTGCTCAACAAGTTCTGGTTGGGCCATCTTGCTGGTGTCAATCCGTGCCTTTCCAGGCTGTCTAACACGATGGAATTTCTTCAGCTGCAGCTTGACCTTGTCAAGCTGCAGCTGACAAGGTCTCCCCAGATTGCAGATTAAGGTCTCCCCTTAATCTGCAATCTGGAACGAACGGGTGATTAGCACGTTCTTCAGTGAGGTGCGCCTGGTCAGGATCAAGTCCAGCTGGTGCCAGTGCGTTGAGTGCGGATGTTGCCAGGAAACCTTGTGTTGGGGCTTGGTCTTGAAAAACGAGTTTGTGATGCACAGATCGTGATATGTGCAGAACTCGAGCAGCCGCTGTCCGCTGTCATTCATTCTGCCCACGCCAAAAGGTCCAAGACAGGAGGGCCAGGAGTCGTGGTCAGCACCCACTCTGGCATTGAAGTCTCCAAGGAGAAAGAGTTGTTCAGAGTTGGGGATGATCCTGACAGTTGTTGCGAGATTCTCGTAGAACTCGTCTTTTGCCTCTGGTGTGGCTGTCAGTGTTGGGGCATACACACTGACGAGGGTGACTGGGCCTTGAGTGGTGTTCAGGCGGAGGGTGAGGAGTCGTGCAGAGCCATTGCTGCCTGGTTCCACCATCTTCAGCAAGGTGTTCTTCACTGCAAAGCCCACTCCGTGTTCCCTGTGTTCGTCACTGCCCGTTCCCTGCCAGTAGAACGTGTAGTCCTTCTCTCTCAGTGTGCCTGCGTCAACCAACCGTGTTTCCTGGACAGTGGCGATATCCACTTCCAGTCTCTTCAGCTCATTATTGATGATGATCCGGTGTTCTACCTTTCATTGTTGGGCGTTGGTAGGATTCAAGCCTGGGCAGGAAGATATGGAGGACAAGATGTTGCCCATGCAGCATGTCCCCCCTCTCCACGTCACTGATGAATCCAAAGGAACAGCAGGGCTGCTACAGTTTGGCACCAGCGCTGTTGCAGGAGCTGCCAAAACGATGTTGAGCACAACATAGAACTGCCTTAGGGGCTCCGACTCCGGATTTTTCCTCATGGTTGACTCCCAAAGCCTTTCCCGTGACCGGGTATGCCGCAAGGCAGCGGAGGTTTGAAATCAGGGTTTACCTTCCCCTAGATGGGCTACCTTCCCAGGTTGACGAGCCACCATCTGCCCGAAGCATCTGGTTTTAAGGCGCCAGAGATCCGCCCTCGCCCCTTCTCCTAGTAGTAAAAGCAGTTCCGCCAGGCTTAGAGACTAAACCACACGGGCAGGCTAGGAGTTGGACTTAGTTGTCAGAGGCTTTTCGGGATGCGCGCCATAAGGAGCATTTTATGAGCACTGGGAGCTTAACCCCAGTGCCGCTCCTGGCTATGACAACCTTGGAACCAACATAATCATACCATGTAGGATAACTAAGTAGACGGTTGTGCTGTTTCATCCAATCTAGCAACAATGCTCCACACTGTGTGTGTTTATATATTTACATATTTATTCCATCTAGCTACAATGCTCCGCACAGTGTGTTTATATATCTACATATTATTCCATCTAGCTACAATGCTCCGCACTGGGTGTGTTTATATATCTACATATTTATTCCATCTAGCTACAATGCCACTGTGTTTTTATATATTTATATATTTATTCCATCTAGCTACAATGCTCCGCACTGTGTGTTTATATACTCATATATTTATTCCATCCAGCTACAATGCTCCGCACTGTGTGTCTATATATATATATATACACTACCGTTCAAAAGTTTGGGGTCACTTAGAAATTTCCTTATTTTTGAAAGAAAAGCACTGTTTTTTTCAATGAAGATAACTTTAAACTAATCAGAAATACACTCTAATATCTAATATACATTGCTAATGTGATAAATTACTATTCTTGCTGCAAATGTCTGGTTTTTGGTGTAATATCTACATAGGTGTATAGAGGCCCATTTCCAGCAACTATCACTCCAGTGTTCTAATGGTACAATGTGTTTGCTCATTGCGTCAGAAGGCTAATGGATGATTAGAAAACCCTTGTGCAATCATGTTAGCACAGCTCAAAACAGTTTAGCTGGTTAGAAAAGCTATAAAACTGACCTTCCTTTGAGCAGGTTGAGTATCTGGAAAAAATTATTATTTCAAATACAAATCATTATTTCTAACCTTGTCAATGTCTTGACTATATTTTCTATTCATTTTACAACTTATGGTGGTAACTAAGTGTGACTTTTCATGGAAAATACAAAATAATTGTCTGGGTGACCCCAAACTTTTGAACGGTAGTGTATATATCATGGACGCACGGATCGCCCGGGGGGTCTCCCGGGTCGGCGGACGGAGCCACGGTTTGCAGCAGGAGACGCTACAGCGGGGAGGAGCTAGTGCTAGCTAGCACTTGGCCGCCGCCCGGTGCTAATGGGAAACTCGACATACCGGGAGCTGTAGCGAAAACGACACGGGTGCCGGGCTGGAGTTTAGGCGGCGTGCAAGAAATATAAGACAGAATAATAAAGAGCGATGGCAAGAACCAAGCAGACCGCCCGTAAAATCTACTGGAGGAAGAAGCCCCCCAGGAGACAGCTAGCCACCAGGGCTGCTCGGAGAGGCGCTCCGGCCACCGGCAGAGTGAAGAGGCCTCGCCGTCACAGGCCCGTGGCTCTGAGAGAGATCCGTCGCTGCCAGAAATCCACGGAGCTGCTCATCCGTAAGCTGCCCGTCCAGCGCCTGGTGAGGGAGATCACTCAGGACTTCAAGACCGTCCTGCGTTTCCTGAGCTTCGCCGTCATGGCTCTGCAGGAGACCAGCGAGGCCCACCTGGTGGTCTCTTCTTCGCTAAGGGGGTCACCATCATGCCCAAAGACTTCCAGCTGGCCCGCCGCATCCGCGGAGAGAGAGCTTAGACTTTCTGCTGCACATTCACCAACCAACCATAATGCTCTGCACTGTGTGTCTATATACAGTATATACATTTATAGTAATATGGACATATGTTTACTAGATGTTGTTTTTTCTTGCCTTCTGATTGTTGCTCTGAGTGTTGCTATCCCTGTGCTGTTGCAATCCTGGAATTTCCCCATTGTGGGACTAATAAAGGCTTATCTTATCTTATCTTATCTTAAAAGAACACCATGATCAATATTTGAAAGCAAAAGCTTAGAGAGATGTGTTGTTTTAATGTATTTACAATTTTTTGTGGTATATTGTATTAAGTAAAACACACAAGGATCTTCCAAACAATCCCAAAGGTCAACAATTGGTCCAATCTCTCAACAATTTCTGTGCTGTGTAAAGGGGCCCTTACCAGCCTTGTCACTTAACAGCTTTTAACAATGGGAATAATATCATGGTGGAAATATGCATAGCAAAAGGGTGGCCACCACACCAGTTCTGTGATGTAGAGCAGTCCTGATTAAATGGAAATATACAGTATGAGACTATGGCAAAATTGCCAATTGCCAATTTGACATAGACCCCGCGAAGACTGCGCCCAAGAAAGGCTCCAAGAAAGCCATGACCGAGACCACCGGTAAAGGAGGCAAGAAGAAGAGGAAGCCCAGGCGGGAGAGCTACGCCATCTACGTTTTCAAGGTACTGAAGCAGGTCCACCCTGACACTGGTATCTCCTCCAAGGCCATGAGCATCATGAACTCCTTTGTGAACGACATCTTTGAGCGCATCGCTTCCGAGGCCTCTCGTCTGGCCCACTACAACAAGCGATCCACCATCACCTCCAAGGAGATCCAGACTGCAGTGCGCCTCCTGCTGCCCGGTGAGCTGGCCAAGCACGCCATGTCTGAGGGAACCAAGGCTGTTACCAAGTACACCAGCTCCAAGTAAACTCCTGACTACACTGATATCAACCCAATATGACAATTGTCAAATTGCCCCCCTCATGGATCATCACCTTATCATGGTGGGGGGGTTTGCGTGCCCCAGTGATCCCAGGAGCTATGTTGTCCGGGGCAATTTGCCTCTGACAGGGTCTCCCAAGACAAACTGGTCCTGGGTGAAGGGCCAGACTAAGAACGATCCAACAGACTCTCATGATAAATTGTATATCAAGGATTCACTGTACCCTGCCCGGTATGGGGTTACCAGGGCCCCACCCTGGAGCCAGGCCTGGGGGAGGGGCTCGAAGGCTAGAGTCTGGTGGCCGGGTTTCCACCCATGGGACCCGGCTGGGCTCAGCCCGAAGGAGTTACATGGGTCCACCCTCCAGTGGGCTCATCACCTGCAGGAGGGATCATGGGGGTCCGGTGCTATGTGGATTAGGTGGCGGTCAAAGGCGGAGACCTTGGCGGACAGATCCCAAGCTTTCTAAACTGGCTTTTGGTACGTGGAATGTCACCTCTCTGGTGGGGAAGGAGCCTGAGCTGGTGTACGAGGTTGACAGGTACCGGCTAGAAATAGTCGGCCTCACCTCAACACACAGCTCCGGTTCCGGAACCAGTCTCCTGGAGAGGGGCTGGAGCTTGGCTTTTTCTGGAGTTGCCCCGGGGGAGAGGCAACGAGCAGGGGCAACTCCAGAAAGTGATTCTTGTATCACCCCACCTTGCTGCCTCTATATTGGAGTTTTCCCCGGTGGACGAAAGGGTTGCTTCCCTGCACTTTCGGGTTGGGAAACGAGTCCTGACCATCATTTGTGCCTATGCACCAAATGATGTTTCAGAGTACCCACCCTTTTTGGAGTCTGTGACTGGGGTGCTGGAGGGTGCTCCTCTTGGAGACTCCATTGTCCTACTGGGGGACTTCAATGCGCACGTGGGCAATGACAGTGAAACCTGGAGGGGGGTGATTGGGAGGAACGGCCTTCCCGATCTGAACCCGAGTGGTGTTCAGTTATTGGACTTCTGTGCTAACCACAGTCTGTCCTTAACGAACACCATGTTCAAGCATAAGGGTGTCCATATGCGCACCTGGCACCAGGACACCCTAGGTCGCAGGTCGATGATCGATTTTGTTATCGTATCATCAGACCTGCGACCGTATGTCTTGGACACCCGAGTAAAGAGAGGTGCAGAGCTGTCAACTGATCACCACCTGGTGGTGAGTTGGATCCGATGGCAGGGGAGGAAGCCATTCAGACCTGGTAAACCCAAACGTATAGTGAGGGTGTGCTGGGAGCGTCTGGCTGAGGCCCCTGTCCGGGAGGTCTTCAACTCCCACCTCCGGAAGAACTTCAACCACATTCCGAGGGAGTCTGGAGACATGGAGTCTGAATGGGCCATGTTCTCCACCTCTGTTGTTGAAGCAGCAGCCCAGAGCTGCGGCCGCAAGGTGGTCGGTGCAGCTCGTGGTGGCAACCCCCAAACCAAGTGGTGGACACCAGTGGTGAGGGGGGCCATTAAGCTGAAGAAGGAGTCCTATCAAGCTTGGTTGGCTTGTGGGACTCCCGATGCAGCTGAGGTGTACCGGCAGGCCAAGCGGAGTGCAGCTCGGGTGGTTGCTGAAGCAAAAACCCGGGTATGGGAGGAGTTCAGTGAGGCCATGGAACAAGACTTTCAGTCTGCCTCAAAGAGATTCTGGCAAACTGTCCGGCGGCTCAGGAGGGGAAAGCAGCTCCCCGTCCACACTGTGTATGGTGCAGATGGGACACTGTTGACTTCGACTGGGGATATCGTCGGGCGGTGGAAGGAATACTTCGAGGATCTCCTCAATCCTACTGATATGCCTTCCACAGAGGAAGCAGGGTTTGGGGACGAGGGGGATGACTCGCCTATCACAGGGGCTGAGGTCGCCAAGATGGTTAAAAATCTCCTTGGTGGCCGGGCCCCGGGGGTGGACGAGATTCGCCCTGAGTACCTCAAGGCCCTGGATGTTGTTGGGTTGTCATGGTTGACACGCCTCTGCAACATTGCGTGGAAGTCGGGGGCAGTGCCTTTGGCATGGCAAACCGGGGTGGTGGTTCCTCTCTTCAAAAAAGGGGACCGGAGGGTGTGCTCCAACTTTAGAGGGATCACACTCCTCAGCCTCCCTGGAAAGGTCTATGCCAAGGTACTGGAGAGGAGAGTCCGGCCGTTGGTCGAACCTCGGATTCAGGAGGAGCAATGTGGTTTTCGTCCTGGCCGTGGCACATCGGACCAGCTCTTTACCCTCTCGAGAATTCTTGAGGGTTCGTGGGAGTTTGCCCAACCAGTTTACATGTGTTTTGTGGACTTGGAGAAGGCATTTGACCGCGTCCCTCATGGATTTTTGTTGGGGGTGCTTCGGGAGTATGGGGTATCGGGCTTGTTGTTACGAGCTATTCGGTCTCTGTACTACCATTGTGAGAGTTTTGGTTCGTATTGCCAACACTCGGTCGGAGTCATTCCCAGTGAGAGTTGGACTCCGCCAGGGCTGCCCTTTGTCACCGATCCTGTTCATAATTTTTATGGACAGGATTTCTAGGCGCAGCCAGGGATTGGAGGGTGTCATGCTTGGTGACCACAGGATCTCATCTCTGTTGTTTGCAGATGATGTTGTCCTGTTGGCTTCATCCAGCAATGACCTACAGCTCTTGCTGGGACGGTTTACCGCTGAGTGTGAAGCGGCTGGGATGAGAATCAGCATCTCCAAGTCCGAGTCCATGGTCCTCAGCCGGAAAAAGGTGGATTGTCCTCTCAGGATTGGGGACAGGCTCCTGCCCCAAGTGGAGGAGTTTAAGTATCTTTAAGTATCTTGTTCACGAGTGAGGGGAAAATGGAGTGAGAGATCGACAGACGGATTGGAGCAGCATCTGCAGTGATGCGGACGTTGTACCGGTCTGTTGTGGTGAAGAGGGAGCTTAGTTCTAAGGCAAAGCTGTCAATTTACCAGTCAATCTACGTTCCTACTCTCACCTATGGTCACGAGCTTTGGGTAATGACCGAAAGAACGAGATCGCGGATACAAGCAGCTGAAATGAGCTTTCTCCGTAGGATTGCTGGACTCACCCTCAGAGATAGAGTGAGGAGCTCTGTCATCCGAGAGAGGCTCAGAGTAGAACCGCTGCTCCTCCACATTGAAAGGAGTCAGTTGAGGTGGTATGGGCATCTGATTAGGATGCCTCCTGGACGCCTCCCACTTGAGGTGTTTCAGGCACATCCCACTGGGAGGAGACCCCGGGGCAGACCCAGGACTCGGTGGAGAGACTATGTCTCCCAGCTGGTCTGGGAACGCCTTGGTATCCTCTCTGAAGAGCTGGAGCAGGTGGATGGGGAGAGGGAAGTCTGGGCTTCTCTGCTTGAACTGCTGCTTCCGCGACCCGGACCTCCGGTAAAGCGGTAGAAGATGGATGGATGGATGGATGGATGGAGACTATGGCAATGAATATACAAATGAAATAGGGACTAAAAACCATTTTCTAGATAAGTGAAGCATGTAAAGACATTCAAGTGGCCACTTGTTTGTTTCCTTTAATGTCAACATCGCAATATGGTAAATCAAGGAGGGACCTGGAAAAAAAAGAGAGATTTGTCCCCCCCCAATGATCACCATAAATTGTTCCGTATCATGCTACATAACTGAATAAAATTCATATGAAGCACCATGGCTAAGCAAAAATGCATTTCTTTCTTGAGCTTTTCCAATAATTTTGTAACTTTTTCTCATTAATTTCAATTCAGTTCAACTTTCACAACAAATTAGTCAACTAGTCACAACAAAAGTCATCTCAAGGCACTAGATACATAAGCACAAATCATAAATAATTCAGAAAGAAACCCCAGCAAACCCCAGCAATCAAATCCCAGTCTTCTGCCCCTCCCTCACTGGTTGGGGGGGGGGGAGAAAAGGAAGAAAGAAGGGACATACTATTCATAACATAACATGCAGGTAGAACAACACTGGTACAAATATGATGTGTAATGTTGTATCAAAGCTAATTTGACCTAAGATTACAGCATTTTTATAGGCTTTTACTAGTCTTATTAAGTTTATTAAGCTAAAACCTTATAGGCAGCACTACAAGGAGACACATCCATAGTTGGAGCTAGTGGTGTATTACCCATACGCTATGCTTAGTGAGCATAAATAATAGATTTTTTTTTTAAGCGGACAAAGTAGATACAAATAGTAAAAATTCAAAACTATGACATGCAAAATCCAATCTAGGCTTGTGAATGACGTTCAGTTAGAATAGAATAGACTAGAATAGAATAGAATAGAATAGAATAGGCTTTATTATCATTGTACAGTAGTACAGTATAATGAAATTGTCGGTGCTCCACCAGGCTGCTGCGCAATAAAGGGAGAAGGATTAGATAAAACACGGTTACAGAGCACATGATTAAACACACAACTGAAATAAAAATAACCGAAAATCAAAATTAAATAAAAGTAAAATAAAAAATAGCCCAGGATTATGGAAATATACACAGGTATGGTAGTTGATACATGAGTGGAACTATGTACATAAGAGTGCAGATACAATTGAACACATAACTGAGTAAAATGGCCCAAGGATTATGGAAAATATACGTAATTGTGGTTTCACGGATGGGTCAATATACATGAAGTGAGGAGTTCAAAGACAGGTGAGTTAATGTGATAATTAAAAGGTCCTCTGTTCTGAGCTTGTGAGCATTCGGAGGGAGGGTGTGGGCCCTCTGACTGTTTCCAGTTCGGATGGCCAAGGGGAAGAAACTGTTTGTCAGTCTGGAGGTGTGGGACCTGGCTGATCTGAACCATCGTCCAAAGGGAAGCAGGTCAAACAGGTGGTGGGCAGGATATGAGGGGTCTCCTGTGATGACCTTGATCTTTCTGAGACAGGAGGCTCTGGGAGGGGGCCGATGCTGTGATCACGAGACGTCTCGAGACAATTTGCGCAATAATCCAAACAGCGACTGCTGTCGACCAAGCTTAAATACAAACTTTTCCACAGGTAGTTTTTCTTTTTTGTAATTAATTCATTAACTAATTGTCTGTGTCTTTCTTTCTTTTTTTCGTGTGGAGCTGGAGGAACAAGAGAACTACATCGACGAGTTCTATTACCGTTGCTGTGTCATGGAGCAGGCGAGTGTGTGTTCCGCCGCTGCTTCTCAGTCTAAATGACTGAGACCCGCAGATTCGCCAAAATAACACCCAAGAAATCACAGCAGGGCACCGAGGTTAGTGACATCCTGTTCTCCATTGAGAATAAACTTACCAGCATGGATGGTAGACTGGGGCTGGTCGAGCTCCTTCATCAAGAGTTCCAGAGTTTGTGGGAGAGTATAGAGTTCAGTCAAGCAAAGCTCGTCTCTCTTGTAGAGGAAAATAACAGCCTGAAAAAGTCAGTAAACACACTAACCATGCGGCTTGGCGTTGTTGAGGGAGAAAACCGGAAAATGAAGGAAACAGTTCTCAGTTTGGAGTCACGCAGCATGAGAGATAACTTCGTTTTTTCTGGAATTGTTGAAAAAAATAATGAAAATCCAGAACAGCTGGTCCGTGAATTTATCTCATCACAACTAAAATTATCCCCCGAAGTCACAAATTCAGTTACCTTCCACCGTGTCCACCAAATTGGGCAAACAAATTCCCAGAATAAACATCCCAGACCTATTGTTGCCAAATCTGAGCATTTTAAGCAAAAAATATTGGTACAGAGGCAGGGCAGGCAGCTTAAAAACACCAATTATGGTCTAAATGATCAACTTCCACAGGAAATCTTGAAAAGGAGAAGGAAGCTTTTTCCCATTAGGAAGCAAAACATCCAAGAAAGTAAACGAGCTATTGTTTCGGTGGATAGGCTGTGTATAGATGAAACTATAACGCCCTGGTTATTCTAGAACCTATTTTATTTTTTGAGTTATTTTTATTTATTTATTTATTTATTTTAGCTACAGGTGGAAAAAGAGTGCAATTGTGCGCAGGTCTCTTACTCGATCTCAGTTTAATTTAACATTTGTCAAAATGTTTATTTCTTTGTTGTTGAGGTTGTTGTTTGTTTGCTTGTCTGTTGTAGTTAATTTTTTTTTAAGTTCTTAGGTCATTGTTGTATGTTATCTCCATTTTTTCACCACTTACTAATCTTTTTGTCTGTTTTTTCTCATACTTCTGGTTTATAGGAAATAACTTGAAATACACACACCCCATTTGCTTGCAATTGCAGACGAATGGCACAGAGACATCATGTGTGCACACCCAATTATATATGCGTAGGTGTATACTTTACACACAACGTATTTATACACATATATGCATACATTACAGACATATAATCACATAGAAAAATTTAGTTAGTCTTTAATTCAATTCAATTCAACTTTATTTATATAGCGCCATTTCACAACAACAGTCATCTCATAGCACTATCAACTGTAGGGGGGAACCCCCACAGTTGCAGAAAGACCCCAGCAATCAGGTGATCCCCTGTGAGCAAGCACTTGGCGACGGTGGAGAGGAAAAACTCCCTTTTAACAGGAAGAAACCTCCAGCAGAACCAGGCTCAGGGAGGGGCAGTCATCTGCTGCGACTGGCTGGGGGGTGAGGGGACAGAGAAGATGAAAAGAACAGACATGTAGAGAGCAAACAGCACGATGGGGACTCAATCTATGGGAGAGAACAAACAAATGTTAATGACCAGCAAAAAAAAATATTTCATAGAGAGTGAGGAAAGGAGTGAGGCCCAGTGCATTACTGGAGGTCCCCCGGCTGACTAAACCTATTAGCAGCATAACTAAGGGAGGGTTCAGAAACACATGATCCCTCCCTAATTGTAGGCTATATCAAAAAGGTAGGTTTTAACCCTAATCTTAAAAACAGAGATCGAGTCTGACTCCCGAATCCAGATTGGCAGCTGATTCCACAGGAGAGGAGCTTGATAACTGAAGGCTCTGCCTCCCATTGTACTTTTGGAGATTCTAGGTATTACAAGTAGTCCTGCATTTTGGGAGCGTAGTGCTCTGTTAGGATAATACGGTAGTATCAGATCTTTTAAATAAAAAGGAGCCTGATTGTTTAGAGCTTTGTAAGTAAGAAGAAGGATTTTAAACTTAATTCTAAACTCTATGGGAAGCCAATGAAGGGAGGCCAGAACCGGAGAGATATGATCTCTCTTTCTAGTACCTGTTAAAACTCTTGCTGCAGCATTTTGGATCAGCTGAAGACTTTTTAAAGATGTTTTAGGACAGCCTGATAATAAAGAATTACAATAATCTAATCTCGAGCTAACAAAAGCGTGGATCAGTTTCTCAGCATCACGCTGAGACAAGATGCTCCTAATCTTGGCAATATTACGCAAATGATAGAAGGCAGTCTTAGAAACAAATTTAATATGTGAATTGAAGGACAAATCCTGATCAAAAATAACTCCAAGGTTCCTCAAAGAGCTATTAAGAGAAAGAGTAACCGCATCCAAACTGAAAGTTTGATTTGGAAAGGAATTTCTATGGTTTTTTGGACCAACAAGAATGACTTCAGTCTTATCTGAATTTAATAGCAGGAAATTACAAGTCATCCAAGCTTTGATTTCCTTAAGACAGGCTTCTAACTTGGCTCAATGATTACTATCATCTGGCTTCATTGACAGGTATAATTGTGTGTCATCAGCATAACAATGAAAATGTATACAGTGCTTTCTAATAATGTTGCCTAACGGAAGCATATATAAACTAAAAAGAGTAGGGCCTAGCACAGATCCCTGTGGAACTCCATGACTAAGCTTTGAGTTGAAAGAAAACTCCTTATTTACATGAACAAACTGGAACCTATCAGATAAATAAGATCTAAACCACTGCAACGAAGTTCCATTGAGTCCAACATAGTGTTCTAATCTATCAAGTAGAATATTATGATCGATAGTATCAAAAGCTGCACTAAGGTCTAAAAGGACAAGTACAGAAACTAGTCCATTATCAGATGCAATGAGGAGGTCGTTAGTGACCTTCGCTAAGGCTGTTTCAGTACTATGATGGATTCTAAACCCAGATTGAAACTCTTCAAGTAAGGCAAGACTCGCCTCACATGCACCCGATGCTCATCCAGGGACTGGGAAAAAAATCAAAATATCATCAAGGTATACAAAGACAAATGTGCCCAAAAAGTCCCTCAACACGTCATTGATAAGCCGTTGGAATACAGCGGGGGCGTTGGTCAGCCCAAATGGCATGACGAGATATTCAAAATGAGCGCTAGGAGTTCGGAACCCTGTCTTCCACTCATCACCCTCCCAAATCCGCACCAGATGGTAGGCATTGCAGAGGTCAAGTTTGGTAAACCAGGATGCCCCCTGGAGGGAATAAAAAGTTGTATTGATCAGAGGGAGAGTGTATTTGTCCATGATGGTGATGTTGTTGAGCTCACAGAAATCGATGCATGGCCTCAGCGAGCCGTCTTTTTTGCCCATGAAGAAGAATCCCGCTCCCACCGCCAAGGACGAAGGCCGAATTATGCCCGAGTTCAAAGACTCCTTGATATACGTTTCAATAGCCTCCCGCTCTGGAGCTGACAGACTGTAAAGCCGACTAGATGCTAGCGGGGCTCTGGACTGGAGGTTGATAGCACAGTTGTATGGGCGATGGTGGTGGAGTTTGTTTAGACACCATGGGCAGTGGGACATTGGACAGGGTGATAAGTTTAAGGGGTGACTTCAATTGGTGACAAGGGAGTCCCAACCAGGTTGCCAGTTCTCCAGAAATGAAGCTCTGCTCGGCCCCTGAATCAATAAGAGCATGTGTGGCTATCTCAACCTGATTATGAGCAAAGTGGATGAGTAACAGAAATCTAGTGAGGGATTGTTTTGGGGGGAGTCCGTGAGTCCCCCTACTGCGATGCACGGACTCCTTCTTTTGGCCGTATGGGACAGGAAGCTACTTCATGCTCCTCACTGCCACAATAGAGACATAGACCTAACTCTCGGCGGCGCTGTTTCTCCACTTGGGGTAACTTGGACTGCCCAACTACCATTGGCTCAGGGGAGTCTACAGAATCAGAGGGAGGCAGGGCCAGCACGGGGGGCTGTGGGGAGCGGAGAAACTGGGTGCCCGAGCGACCGGAAGCCTTACGCTCGGTGGCCTGCTCCCTTAACCAGTTGTCCCTTAACCGGTTGTCTAGGTTAATGGCTAGGGAGATAAGCTCGGTTAACCTACTGGGCTTTTCTAGGTGGGCTAACTCATCCCTCAGGCTAGGGCTAATGCTTCGGACAAAGAAGCTGCACAGAGAGGGTTCCTCCCACCCCACCTCCGTGGCTACCACCCAGAAGTCTACAGCGTAGTCGGCTACAGATTTGATCCCTTGCCTCAAGTTAAGTAGCCGGGAGGTAAGCACACTATCACGGTCGGAGTGGTCAAAGACCTCGTTAAACTCATTGACGAACTGGTCATAAGTCATAGTAGCGTCGTCAGCCCTAGTCATCATTGCGTAGGCCCAGGCTAAGGCCCGCCTCTCCAGAAGATTTACTATATAGCCTATGCAGCTTTGACTTGTGGGAAAATTCCCTGGCACCCGCTGAAAGACTATACCACATTGCAGTAGAAAGCGCCTTGCCTCCCCTAGCTTACCACTGAAGCAAGTGGGCGTGGGAATTGGTGTCAGCCGAGATGGTGGAGACGGAGCATGTTGGGAGCTAGCGGGTGCGGTGGAGCTACCTGAAGCTGGAGGAAAAGGCTGGGGACCAGACAGGCGATCCATACGGGAATTAATCTGGACCAGCGGGGTGAGTATAACCTGTTGCTGATGTGATAACTGATCTACTCGAGCCTCTAAGATGTTAACCTTGTGCGCTAGCGCACTGTCTGCTGGGTCATTCTGACAGAGTTGTACTGACATGTTTCGAGACCCAGTAAGCAGACACAGACTCAAAAGTAAACTCAATTATCTTTATTGTGTAATGAGTGTGTGCGTGCATGCGTGTATGTGTAAATGTAGCATCCGGGGCAAGCAGAGCACCGCACAGCCTGGCAACCCTATAGAGGAGCAGAGACAGGGAGGATTAGTGTCAACACTCAGGTGGGAATGTACAGTTATGTTAGGTCTTACTGTCGATGAGATGGTGAGCAGCTCAGGCGTGGCCCCGAAGGCTCCGGCCAGGGAGACAGCATCTACAGGCCCGGTTGTGAATGGAGACAGTGGAGAAGTTGCAGAGGTGTAATATGGGCTCAGTCCGCCGCCAGGAGGGAGAAGTCCACCGCCACAGATTTCCGCCTGTGCACAGGGGAGCAGAGTGTAGAATTGTGATGAAGGAGAAGATGTCTTACTTGTCATGGGGAAGTGGGCACTCCCTGACGACCGACGAAGGATAACAAATTTCTCAGGAGAACGACAATGAAGAGGAGGAACCTCTGGAGGAAGACAAAGTGGTGTGCCGGTCTCATTAGACCAAGGAGAAAGACGACTCTATGCTGATCTGCGGGCAGCACAGCTTAAATAGCGCTGTTGATGAGAGAGAGCAGGTGTGCGTGCAGCTGTGGAGAATCAGGCAGGCAGAGCGAATCATCACATAAAAGGCATTTTGGGAGAACAGTCTCACAACTACCATTTTCTGAGAACACAATGATAAATGGAGGTAACCTAATTTGATTTCTGATGTGTTTTGTCATATGTTACCCATTCCCGTCATTTGAAAATTGTTCCTGGTTACTTTGTGTGTGTCTCTAAATAAGATAAGACAGATAAATTAAGCATTTATTAGTCCCACAATGGGGAAATTCCAGGATTACAGCAGCAAAGGGATAGCAGCACTCAGAGCAATAGTCAATAAGTTAATAGGAACTGGTTAGCCAAAGCAGTAAATAAATATACATATGTACACAGATATATATACACAATGCAGGAGCAATGCAGCTAGATGGAATAAACAGCATTATGGTTTGTTAAATTACCCTGCCAAATATGAATATGTACCCAGACAGTATATTTCGTATTTGAATCAACAGTGTTGTTGCCACCCTCAGTAATGATTGTTATTGTCCTTGTTGTGTACTGGAGGGGACAATCTCTATTGTGCAAAGTGGTTACATTTAGTACATTTAATACGACCTCTACGAGCAGTCCTGGTTCGGTTATAAAGTCTGACAGCCGTAGGTAGGAAGGACCTGTAGAACCTCTCCGTCGTACACCTAGGATGGTACAGTCTACTGCTAAATGAGTTCCTCAGTGCGTTCAGCGTGTCCTGCATAGGGTGGGACTAGGACTCATTGGCTATAGTATTTTCGGTTAGCTATGCTAACAAGCTAACAGTACTTTTACTACGACCAAACGTTTCTCCTCGCCATAAAGAAATGAACAGGTCGTCTCTGCTGACAAATGTATACCGCTTGTATTGATATGTAATGGCCAAAGTGCAGATTTTTTTTTTTTTTTTTTACTCACTCTTGTGGCCATAGTATTTTTGGTTAGCTATGCTAACAAGCTAACTGTTTTTAGTAGTGATGTGCGGATCGATCCTGAAATATCAATACCTCAGATACCGGATCTTTATGCTCTAAAATCGATACTCAAATCAAAATATCGATACTTTTGATACTTAAGTCATTTGAGGTAAGATATAAGATAAGATAAGATAAGATAAGCCTTCATTAGTCCCACAATGGGGAAATTCCAGGATTGCAACAGCACAGGGATAGCAACACTCAGAGCAATAATCAGAAGGCAAGAGAAAAACAAGAGCAGCGAGTATACATATATATGTATCCTTAACAGAAACACGGTGAAAAGTAACTAAACTATTGAGATGTTGTCTAAGAGACACGTGGTTGGTGGGACTACTTTTTCTTCCGCCTGGGTAAGTGCATCATGCGTTTTTTTTAGATTTAAAAGACATATTCGGTGTAGTCGCAAAAAACATCGGTATCGGTATCACCGATACCAGCCTGAATTTTACTCAGTATCGGATCGGAAAGGAAATCAGTGGTATCGAACATCACTAGTTTTTAGCACAAACGTTTCCTCGCCATACAGAAATGCGCGTTTGAGAAACTAGAACAGAAATCTTAGCATCTTACAGAATACTTTTTTTATAAAGACATGATGAGATGAGATTGAGATTCAACTTTATTGTCATTACACATGTATGAATACAAGGTAACGAAACGTGACTTGGCATTTGGGCACGCTCTGCAGAGCGCATCAAAGGTCGGGGCAGCCGCTAGGCGCCAGTCATAGTGGTGATAAAGAAACTAAAAGGGAGGGGATATGGAATGACACAGTAGGCGAGAGAAAAAAACATGTTTATCAAAATAGCGCTCAGTGAGTGAGTGAAATTTTGATTGCAGGAAAAAAAAACCTCAATGCACATTTAGCAGACAACAAAACCAAAAGTCAGAGAGGATCAGTGAATGGATGGATGTAATTCAGTATATGTGAATCAGTGTGTTCGTGTATGTTGAATGCAGGTGGGTGTTTATCAGTTACTGGAGGCAGCAAAATCTCTCCCAGCCGAGATGTTATGTCTTAGTGTCTGAAACTCGGAAGCATGTCCTTGAGGCATGGCAGATGGAAATTTCCTGAGCCAGTCACTGTCCTTGAGAGTCCAGATGCAGCACACCAGAATGTTTATGAAGAGAAGCACAATATTATGCTTTGTCTTAATCCAGGAGGAAAATAGTCAACAGGGCACCGAATTCAAGTTCTGATAACACAGATCACTCAGAGCATAGAATTTACAGCTCTTGCAATCCTGTGTTCATAATTTCCATACATAGGCTTTAAATCCATTCTTGGAGGGCACCAAAATGACTCCAGATGTTTCCCTTCTAAACATGGGAAGCATGTCCGGCAGAGTCCATCCCTCTACAGTGCATGCCAGATGGTAATTTCCATGTTAGTCTTGCCGTTAGTTAGTGCTCTCCCCCGTCTGGTCGAATTGTTGAAGAAGCAGCTACGCCGAGACCGCTTTGATTAGCTCTTCTAGTTAAATTTTCAATACACCAGGAAAACTCCAGAGCCAATCAGCAGAAAATCCTGTGCTCGTGCCAAACCAGATAGATGTTTCCACATCATCAGTCGAATCATGCAGACACATGTGTTCCAATCCATGGGTCTCTCCATAGGGGCTCCCCCTGGCCCAAATTTATGTAAAAAGTTGTTAATTTTATTAAAGCCGCTCACCAAATCCATTTTTTTTCATTTGGATCAAGATTCAGCCAGAAGAACAGCGACGCAGACAAGACAGCAAGCTGGGATTCTCAGTTAGGGAGGGTGAAGGAGGGTGAAAGAGGGAGCAGAAGAAAAAGCAACCATTCTCTCTGAAGGGCAGGAAGATTCATCCTGCCCTTCATTCATTTGCGACATCCAGTGCAAAATACGTTTTTTGTGGTATGAATACTGTGTATGAATGAGTGCCTTGCATTGTGTTATGGGAGATTTTTCTACCAGACACTAGTAACGTCGTCTTTTTTACTATTTTGGTAATATTTCCATAATCTTAGGCCATTTTTTTTAAAAATTTCACTCCTGTTTAATTGTATGTTGTGTAGCCATATTTTATCTAATCCTTCTCTTACTTTATTGCGCACTAGCCTGGTGGAACACCTACAGTTTCATTGTACTGTACAACTGTACAGTACAATGAAGTTTCATCTATTCCTATTCTTCTATTCCATAATCAGACATGTAAGCTTTGCTAACATTGATATTGAATAAAATTGTCTTCTTTGTCTGCACATTTAATGGAAGGCTTAAGTTGTTCACTGCACAAACTAAAACACTTTTTTTTTTATAGATTTATCAGAGCTGGATGATGAGGGAGAACCAGCCAGACCTGTGGTGTCCAGCTCACCTTCACCAGCTCCAAGCTTGTTCTCCTCCTGCTCTTCTAATCAGACCAGATTAGGTAATTTTTCAGATCATTTTGATTTTGTGTACTTTATTGATCCCCAAAGGGGAAATTGAGGGCATCCACCTGGATGGATCATGACCCATTCACACAAAGGAGGGAGTGAATTAAACCAATTATACACTTGAATTGAATGTTGTGATGCCACTAACAGTAAATGGATGTTGAATAGACACATTCAATCTTAGATTGATGATTCCTGCATTTTTCAGTGTGTGGTTATCTTATATTGCTTATTTTTGTACTTTAAAACAGGGAAACAGAAGTGTGACACAAACATGGACCTCCTTCTTGACTACGGTCAGATGAGACAGCAGGAGCAGAGCAGGAGGGAGGAGCACCTGAACTTCGCTTTGCTGCAAAGCAGACCAACACCCTTGTTGGACTGATGGGACGTGTTGTGTCTGTGCTTGAGGGACTGTAAAAAAAGTAACTATCACAGCATTGATATTTTAGGCTGTGTGTACATAATATTTCATATGTAGCAGTCTGAAGTTTTTGCACATTTTGGAAATAAAAGCTTTCTTTCCTTAAGTGTTTTTCTGCTTCTACATTGTTATCCTCACACCAAACATATTCAGGTTCAGGTTCCTTTATTTGTACCCGTAGGTAGATTTGTTTTGCACTCAGGTGACATCCATATTTACAAACTACAGTTACATTCAACATGAACACAAACACAGGCACACATGAAGCTGACTATAGACATGATAAAATTGCTCAAGGCTCCACCAATCAGGACATAAGACAAAGAGATAAGAGAAAAAACATAAGAGAGAAGGGTCATATTAAAAAGTTAAAGACTTTACATTTCATATGCATGAAATATAAAGTTATTTAGGACAATGCAAATCACTATAACATTGTAGTGGTGGGAAGTGAAAGTACAAGTACTGAATTACTGCACTTAAGTTCATTTTTCCAGGTATTGGACAATATATCAGGTATTTGTTTACTTACTCATATTTTTGACAACTTTTTTCACATTTTTTAAAGAACAAGCAGCAACAAACTTTAAATCTATGTACTTTTTCTGTGGAAAATGTTCTAAGTTGCCAGCTTCAAAAATGATGAGTTTATCTTGTTTTGACAATGTCCCACATGACATTCTGTCAGCTCTGGACAAGGTCATTTCTGGGGAAAGAACTTTGAACTTGAACACTTTACAGTCTGTCTCTTGTTATCCCTACATGAATAAAAACTTGAATCAGTACTTTAACCAGAATAGATGACACAAGTACAGAAGGGTCTACCTTTCACATCTCTGTAGTTTGGAGGTGCATAGAATATGCATTTATACAGTATCTTCATGTATATATGCAGTAAATCGATACATTTTTCCATGTAACCTTGTGACTGCATTATTTTAATTGCTTTTAATCCCAGATCAAGTTTGTTTTGGGTTCAAAATGCATCGTAAGTGTTAAATATATCTTGTTATACCTAACTAAGTACTGTTTATCTGTTGAAATATATATATTTACCGGCTAATATAACCCATAACAATATGGCCCCTGGTGATCATTTTTTGGGCAGCTGATCACTTTTTGGCATGACATAACAGGCGACCTCCGTCTCGTAATGCGCCGTAACACCACCTATTACAGAAATGACATAAATATTATGTTTAAAAGTGTAGTCAATGCTCGCGCTACAGACTTTATCTAACAACGGCTGATAACTGAAATATTGATGATTACCGGTGTCCTTAAATGTAGCCACCGTTCTCTGCCATTAAGAATAAAACTGTTTGTGGATGGTAATACAGGTTTGGAATATAAGCAGCGCTCCTAAAGACACAACAAACTCCTACATGTTGACAAGCTAACGCTGCTACTTCTTCTTCTTCTCTCGGTTACTGGCGGATAGCAAACAAGTGAGAGGTGCATACCGCCACCTTCCGTCTTCTCTGGTGTTCTGCAGGGGTTGGGCGCTTCACACTACGTAATGACGTAGCTCTGACATAATTCCCGACTAGCTCCATATCGGTGGAAAGCCAACTGGTTCTTATGAGCCACTCCAGAAGAACTGGTTAAGCACTAGCACCAGCCCCAGAACCAAACTAGCACTGGAACCGGTTTGGTGGAAAGAAGCCCACTAAGACCCAGGTGAGGACGGAGCTGAGGAAGATCAAGGCGAGGAAGGCGTCAGGACCGGACGGCATCAGCGCGAAGATCCTCAAGTCCTGTGCAGACCAGCTGTGTGAGATTGTGGAGTAAATCTTCAATCTGAGCCTGAAGCTGGGGAGGGTACCACAGCTGTGGAAAACATCTTGTGTGGTACCTGTACTAAAGACTTCCCACCCCAAAGATCTGAACAGCTACGGACCAGTGGCCTTGACGTCCCACATGATGAAGACCCTGGAGAGACTGCTCCTTGCTCACCTCCGCCCCCTGGTGGGACCAGCGATGGATCCACTCCAGTTTGCCTACCAGCATGGCATTGGAGGGATGGGTGGAGGATGTGGTGATCTTCCTCCTTCACCGTTCTCTGTTCCACCTGGAGAAGCCCGGGAATGTGGTGAGGATCATGTTCTTTGACTTCTAAAGTGCTTTCAACACCATCCAACCAATGATCCTGAAGGACAAGCTGCTGTGCGCAGGGGTGGACCAGCACCTGTCATCATGGATCCTGGACTACCTCACAAACCGGCCTCAGTTTGTGAGAACCCGGGACTGTGTGTCCGACAGGATCATCAGTAGCATGGGGGCCCCCCAGGGAACAGTTTTGGCTCCCTTCCTGTTCACCCTTTATACTGCGGACTTCTCACACAACACAACACACTGCCATCTACAGAAGTTCTCTGACGACTCTGCGATCGTTGGCCTCATCTCCAACGGAGATGAAGCTGAGTACAGAGGGCTTATCCAGGACTTCCTGGACTGGTGCCATCGGAACTGCCTCCAGATCAACGCGAGGAAAACTAAGGAGCTGGTAGTGGACTGCCGCAGGCAAGGACAACCCCTCACAGCACCAGTAAATATACAGGGAATAGACATCGAGATGGTGACATCCTATAAGTTCCTGGGTGTTCATCTGAACAATAAACTAGACTGGTCACACAATACTGACGCACTCTACAAGAAGGGACAGCGCAGGCTGTTCCTACTGAGGAGGCTCAGGTCTTTTGGTGTACAAGGGGCGCTGCTGAAGACATTCTATGACACGGTGGTGGCATTATCCATCACTTTTGGAGTGGTCTGCTGGGGCAGTGGCATTACAGCAGCTGATAGGAAGAGACTGAACAAACTGATTAAGAAAGCTAGCTCTGTCCTGGGGCAGCGCCTTGACCCAGTGGAGGAGATGGGAGAGAGAAGGATGGTGGCTAAACTGTTATCTCTGCTGGAGTCCGAGTTCCACCCTATGCAGGACATACTGAATGCACTGAGGAGCTCATTTAGCAGCAGACTAAATCATCCTAGGTGCACAACCGAAAGGTTTCGCAGGTCCTTCCTACCTACGGCTGTCAGACTGTACAACCTAAGCAGGGCTGCTCGCAGAGATAGCAAAAAGACGTGACAACCTAATAGTACTGAATGCAAAAGACGCAATAGACGTACACAATGGTCCCCTCCGGTATACAACTAGGAAAATACCGGTCGCTATGGAGGGTGAGAATATGTATGGATACATAATCGTACCATGTAGGATAACTAAGTAGACGGTTGTGCTGTTTCATTCAAAACCGTTCCCCGGGGGGCCCCTGTGCTACCAATGATCGTGTCGGACACACAATCTCGGGTTCTCACGAACTGTGGCCGGTTAGTGAGGTAGTCCAGGATCCATGATGACAGGTGTTGGTCCACCCCTGCGCACAGCAGCTTGTCCTTCATCAGGATCATCGGTTGGATGGTGTTGAATGCACTTTAGAAGTCAAAGAACATGATCCTCACCACATTCCCAGGCTTCTCCAGGTGGGACAGAGAATGGTGAAGGAGGAAGATGACCGCATCCTCCACCCCAATGCCATGCTGGTAGGCAAACTGGAGTGGATCCATCGCTGGTCCCACCAGGGGGCGGAGGTGAGCAAGGAGCAGTCTCTCCAGGGTCTTCATCAACTGAGATGTCAAGGCCACTGGTCTGTAGCTGTTCAGATCTTTGGGGTGGGAAGTCTTTGGTACAGGTACCACACAAGATGTTTTCC